>JACXGJ010005226.1:0-40233 GCA_016801105.1 Esox niger
ATTAAATGTATATCTTGCTATCTTTTACCAATTGTAATGCAAGTTCTGGTGCTATCAGAGGAATAACCTCTGTGTGAATGTAACCATCTGCTGATGAGGGATGTGACTGTTTTGATTCTATTGCATTATTTCTATATTCACTGTAAAGCACATTGAAATGCTTCTATGTATGAATTGTGCTATATAAATAAACGTGCTTGCTTGGCCTATAATTGTTTAATAAGTCTGGTTCCAGATTAGGTGTTTTCAGTAGAGGCTTGATTTCTGAGAGTTTGGTACACATCCGAAAAATATGGAGCAATTAATTATGTACAAAATATGACCGAGCACTAGGAATAGCTCCATTAGTAGTTTTGTTAGAATCAGGTCTAGTTGACCATTTGTGGGTTTAGAACTCACTAGTGAATGTCTTGAGTGATAAAGGATGAAAAAATTTAAGTGTCCACATTCACACCTGGTCAGGGAGGTTTAGAACAAATTTAGTGAATGTCTTGAGTGATAAAGGATGAAAAAATTTAAGTGTCCACATTCACACCTGGTCAGGGAGGTTCAGGACATTCTCAGGACAAGCCCGTCATGAATAAGAAGCAAAGGAGAGCCAGGCTGAAATTTGCAAAAGACCATAAGGATTGGACCGTAGAGGAATGGCGTAATGTCATTTTCAGCTTTGCCCAAAGACCCAGAGAGGCCAACAAGCCACAATGTCTCACACCTACTCTGAAATTTGGTGGAGGATCGGTGATGATCAGGGGATGCTTCAGCAGCGCTGGAATCGGCCAGCTTTGTCTTTGTGAAGGACGCATGAATCTAGCCAAGTACAAGGTTATTCTGGAAGAACACCTTCTTCCTTCTGCTCTGACAATGTTCCCCAATTCCGAGAATAGTTTTTTCCAGCAGGACAATGCTCCATGCCACACAACCAAGTCAATCGAGGAGAGGATGGAGGACCACGAGATCAAGACCCTGTCATAGCTAGCCTAATTTCCAGACCTGAACACAGACATTGAAAACCTCTGGAATTTGATCAAGAGGAAGATGGATGGTCACAAGCCATCAAACAAAGCTGAGCTACATGAATTTTTGTGCCAGGTGTGGAATAAAGACACCCAACAGCAATGTGATAGACTGTTGGTGAGCATGCCAAGACGCAAGAAAGCAGTGATAAAAAATCAGGGTTATTCCACCAAATTTAGGTTTCTGAACTCTAAGTTAAATCATTAGCATTTTGTTGTTGAAAAATTAAAATGAATTTGTTTTCTATGCATTATTTCAGGTCTGAAAACAATGCATATTTTTGGGGTTATTTTTACCAGTTGTTATTTTCTACAAGTAAATATTTTCATTTGGAATTAGGGAGTAATGTTGTCAATATTTTATAGAATAAAACAAAGATTTTCATTTTTCTCTAACACATGCCAATGAATAAATAGTAAAACCAGAAAAACTAATTTTGCAGTGGTCTCTTAATTTTTACAGAGCTGTATTTTCTGTCTCTTTCAGATGGCAATTTTACAACGTCTCAGTGATGTAACTTTTGGGCTGCAGTAACTTTGGGGCCGTGCTTGGCCCCATTATAAAATTGTTTGTATTTATATTTTGTATTGTGTGTTTCTATGCTGTTATCATATTTAGGTGGCAGCTGGTAGGTTAATCCACGACAGGATCGGCTTCACATTCCTAGATATCCCTACTTAAGTTTGGTCCCGGGAGGGTTATAAGGACATCTTGCACCTGGGCCTGGCTTCACCACGCTACGCCAGTGCAAAGACACACACGAACATGCGTATAGAGGAATGGGACAATGTTGTTTGTTTCTACTGCAATCTCTGCATAAAATGCACGTGTCGCAAACATTGGGTGAACGTTAATGCGTATAAAAGGTGACCATAAAATACATTGATAAATTATTTTGAGAAAAAAACATATTTTCATTCTTATATGAAATGGATATGGTTGAAGATGATTGTGCATTCTAGTTGAAATAATGACGCAAACCAAATGTTAACCATCCTGTTCATAGAAGACAAAGATTTTTATTGTTATCCAAAACATGGATGCTTTTTTTGCTGGTGCTTACTGAACCCCCTGTTATCTGCCATTAACATGGAGTGCATCACCCCTGTGCAGCAATGTTTGCAAATACTGAAAGGGGTTTATCATGTGTGTGTATTGGATTTGAGATTGTACAATGGAGTGTATGGTTTCAACTATTACACTCATCCATCAAAGATGAAAGCCTAAGGTTTAACGGCAGGAACTGGGATGCCAAGATATATTGGGATTTACCCCCAAAACTCAGAAAATGCTGAGAAACTGGTCAATAATAATAAATGATTCATATGAACAGTGTGAGGTAAAATGTTCACGTGCGTCTTCCCAATTGCCTTCTCTGCTCCACTATTGGCATGAATCAACACTATGTATGCTGTGTAGAGGACCGTATTTACTTACATGTACTTATTTACAGGTTGCCATCAATTCAAAGCACAGGCATTGGTCCGAAACCACAATCAATAATCAATGTACCAAGGCTAACAGCTGTTCTTAATCCAGACGCATCTCAGAGTGCCAGGAGACAGCACTTGGTATATTGGCAATATTGGACAAGAGCTACCTTATTGCTCGTGTGGTATTAATTGCAATATACCACTGATAGACGTGGTATATTACGGTCTCATATACTATGGTCTCATATATAGGTGCTGGTCATATAATTAGAATATCATCAAAAAGTTGATTTATTTCAGTAATTCCATTCAAACAGTGAAACTTGAATGTACACAGTCATTCCACACAGAATGATGTATTTCAAGTTTTCATTCCATTTAATTTAGATTATTATAACTAATGAAAACCCCCAAATCTGTATCTCAGAAAATTAGAATATTATTTAAGACCAATACAAAAACAAGATTTTTTGAAATGTTGGCCAACTGAAAAGTATGAACATGAAAAATATGAGCATGTACAGCACTCAATACTTAGTTGGGGCCCTTTTTGCCTGAATTACTGCAGCAATGCAGCGTGGCATGGAGTCGATCAGTCTGTGGCGCTGCTCAGGTGTTATGAGAGCCAAGGCTTCTCTGATAGTGGCCTTCAGCTCTTCTGCATTGTTGGGTCTGGCGTATCCCATCTTCCTCTTAACAATACCCCATAGATTAGGGTTAAGGTCAGGCGAGTTTGCAGGCCAATTAAGATCAGGTATACCATGGTCCTTAAACCAGGTACTGGTAGCTTTGGCACTGTGTGCAGGTGCCAAGTCCTGTTGGGAAATGAAATCTACATCTCCATAAAGTTGGTCAGCAGCTGGAAGCATGAAGTGCTCTAAAACATCCTGGTAGACGGCTGCGTTGACCTTGGACCTCAGAAAACACAGTGGACCAACACCAGCAGATGAAATGGCACCCCAAACCATCACTGACTCTGGAAACGTTACACTGGACTTCTCCTCTCTTCCTCAAGACTCTGGGACCTTGATTTCCAAAGGAAATGCAAAATTTACTTTAATCAGAGAACATAACTTTGGACCACTCAGCAGCTGTCCAGTCCTTTTTGTCTTTAGCCCAGGCAAGATGCTTCTGACGCTGTGTCTTGTTCAAGAGTGGCTTGACACAAGGAATGTGACAGCTGAAACCCATGTCTTGCATATGTCTGTGCATGGTGGTTCTTGAAGCACTGACTCCAGTGGCAGTCCACTCTTTGTGAGTCTCCCCCACATTTTTGAATGGGTTCTCTCCAGGGTGCGGTTATCCCTATTGCTTGTACACTTTTGTCAACCATATCTTTACCTTCCATTCGCCTTTCTATTAATGTGCTTGGACACAGAGCTCTGTGAACAGCCGGCCTCTTTAGCAATGACCATTGGTGTCTTGTCCTCCTTGTGCAAGGTGTCAATGGTTGTCTTTTAGACAGATGTCAAGTAGCCTACAGAACTAGACTGAGAGACCATTTAAAGGCCTTTGCAGGTGTTTTGTGTTTTGAGTTAATTAGCTGATTAGAGTGTGGCACCAGGTGTCTTCAATATTGAACCTTTTCACAATATAAAAATTTTCTGAGATACTGATTTTGGGGTTTTCATTAGTTGTCAGTTATAATCATCCAAATTAAAAGGAATGAACACTTGAAATATATCCGTCTGTGTGGAATGACTGTATATATTATTCAAGTTTCTATTTTGAATGGAATTACTGAAATAAATCAACATGTTGATGATTTTCTAATTATATAACCAGCACCTGTATAATGGTGGTCTCATATAGCCCAGCTTTCAGCATTCATGATTCAAACCACCCATTTTATAAACTGAAACTAATATTTTAAGGAAGTTGGATCCAACGTATGAGCTATTGGTAGATCTAGTGGAGTTAATGAATTCCAAAACGTATTCAATGTGTCAAAGCTTTTCAAAATTGAATGCCACAGAATCATAATGCAAAACATCCAAGCTTTTGTGGGGGCTTTAAATATATCTTGACCTTTTCTCACCTGACCCTGCCATCCTGCTGCTGTCATAGTAATGTTAGTTCTATCAATCCTCCATGCTGCTTCTGCTGCTCAACAACTTCACTGAAGACATTTTTCTAGGGCACATATTATATTTATTTTATATTTCATAATATTTTATTCTGGTTGCAATAATTATATTCAATGATAACACAAACTTTATTTTGGAATCCTCTGACTGGTTGCCACCATCACACCCGTTAAAAGTGCACCTCAGCTTTTTATGGTTCTGAATACCCATTATATAAGTTAAAAAAATATTGCAGACTGTTCTACAAGTGGATTGCTCTGTCATTCAGCTGGCCTACTACAACCCCAACAATGTAAGGCAAATACAGAAGGGTGGTATATTGGCATTTGTGGAAAATCACCATCATAAAGTATGGACAGCTCGACAAAAACATCTCGATGTTGGCATCATTGGAACATTGAAAAAAAGTTATTATTTTGGTATAAAAATATTTTTGTGAGAATAATGGAGATTCTCAGTAATTACTTATGCTTGTTTGTGTGGCAATGGTTTTACCATTTTGCATAACAACACGTTATAAATATCCAGTCAATAGACATGAAATGTAGAATGGGACCCATGCCTAAAGGACTATGATTCAACATCAGAAGCACTAGTAATTAAAACACTCAGTTAAACAGACAGACCAAGGTGATTTTGATAAATTCACAAGGGTGCGAGAGAGTGTATTAGCAGCTGTTAAGTTTATGAAGCTTTTTACACAGGTTATAAATAAATGAACAGTGATATTGTCATTGTCCATCCGCTGCTCCACTCAGCTACATAATTTTATTGTAGAAGTCACTATTCGGTTGACTTCACTATGTGAAATTGAATGAAGAGAAATATATTGATTAACTGTAATACATATGTCAGTAGAAAGATGTCAGACAGGAATGATTTAACATCCAGGCATAACAGATACAGTACACTGTTGCTCTAGTCAATCAGATGCTCTTACCATCAGGTAATTTAGTTCAACTAATAGATCAGAATGGATATATAACATGTCTAATGATGCACTCATGTTTAGTAGGCCTAATTCATCCTATATGCCTAGCATGCAATGACTACATCAAGAGTGTTATTGCATGTTTTTATTGTGTTGGTCACCAAGTTTTGGGGACATTGCCGTTTTTATTCAATTGGGTTTTCAGATTTTGGAAGATCCACTTTTATTTATGACCTTGTCTCACACAGCAATTGCCATCAAGATAAGTAGAGTGGAAAACAAGAAATACTACAAGAGATTCCGTTTTTTTTTCACAATGATCACACTAGAGAAAAAATACAAGTAAACAAGAGGAATCAGTATGTGAATCACAGTGCCTTTCACTAATCGTGTCAGTTTAGTTTGCAGGCAACTGACTTGCCAGCCTGAGTCGCTGGTGTGCAATGACTCAAGAAAATTTCTGTTGATGGTCAGAGGCACATCTGTTGGGACTCCAGACCAAATGCTAGTATTTGACACAATCAAGGCTTGAATACTGAAAGTTTGCTTCTTACCCGCCAACTAGGAAATCTAGACCATAATCCTTTTGCATTCTACATTCTTCTACCTCGACTGAGCTTACAGGTGTGCAAACTGGGGACTGGTTTGTAGGACGTTTGGACTCGAGTCACATGACTTGGACTCAGTCATACTCCAGTCGCAAATATGATGATTTTAGACTCGAATTGATCAAATCAACAAAGACTTGCAACTTGCAACTGCAAAGTGCCTGCTTTCTTTAATATCCCTTTTACCCTGTAAAACTCTCCCACCAAAGCACCCCCAGACCATCACATTGCCTCCATCATGCTTGACAGATGGCGTTAAGCACTCCTCCACCATCTTTTTGTTTGGCCTGCGTCTTACAAATATATTTTTTTGTGATCCGAATGCCTCAAACTTAGATTTGTCTGTCCATAACACTTTTTATTATTCCTCTGTCCAGTGTCTGTGTTCTTTTGCCCATCATAATCCCTTCTTTTTATTAGCCTGTCTGAGGTATGGCTTTTTCTTTGCAAATCTGCCTAGAAAGCCGCCTCTTCACTTGTGATGTTGAGACACCTGTTTTGCGGGTACTATGTAATGAATCTGCCAGTTGAGAACCTGTGAGGGGTATTTCTCTCTAACTAGAGACTAATGTATTTGTCCTCTTTCTCAGTTGTGCACGAGGACCTCCCACTCCTTTTTCTATTCTGGTTTAAAACTGTTTGCGCTCTTCTGGGAAGGGAGTCGTACCCTGGGTTATACGAGATTTTCAGTTTCTTGGCAATTTCTCTCATGGAATAGCCTTAATTTCTTAGAGCAAGAATAGACGAGTTTCAGAAAAAAAGTTTTTGTTTCTGTCAAAATTGAGCCAGTAATTGAACCCTCAATTGCTGATGCTCCAATTGCCAATACTCAACAGTTTATGTCAATATATGTATAGATATTTTAAGTGGCTAACTGGAGAGGGGTTCCTAATCTCTTCATTAAGTTGTAATGTACATAAGCTATAGGCCTACACGTAATTATATATATATATATAATTATATATATATATATATATATATATATATATATATATATATATATGAGGTTCAAGGTATATAAGCCTTTTGTCTTTGAGACACAAATGTTTCAAAGGATCAATAGATTTTATTCATAAGTAAAAATGAAAATATTGCTCTATCTATATCTCTTGAAGATGAGGGAATTATATGATCATTATTGTTATTGTACCTAATGTATACACTGGAGTTCTTTCTAAACTGACATTAACACATTCCTTCTCTGTTTTTATATTAACACTTCTACTGACACTTTCTATTTTTGATATTCATTCTGCACTGTTTATAAAGAGCTTGCTAGTCAAGATAAGCTTTTCACAGTACCACTTACACATGTATATACACTTTAATTGATTTGATATTGGTTCACTAGAGAATTGTAAAGAACAACCTGTGCCTTAGCTTTTTAGAAGATAGGCTAAACATGTTTTGCAATATACACAGTACATTAAGAAGTACTGTTTACAAAGTGTTAAACCATATGTATTTTAGAGGATTATTTAAGGTTATTTTGTCTTGAGATCTTTGTGTTTTTCGACATATGTTAACCTCTCATGGGAAGTCTTTCAATGCAACCTTACTTTCCCGTTGTAGTATATGGCAATTAAAGGAACAATGAAGCTCTAATTCTTGCATGTAAGGTAGAAAATAACACTTACATATTTCAAAGTTTAGCCTAAAAAGAGGAATCTGGTTTCATTTTATAAAAATCTACAGTACATCATGTTAGGCTTAGGATAACTTGAAGAATAGCCTACTGTAGTCTAGAGAAAGTTTCCAGTGGTACTGACTTGCCATTTGTTGAAGAAATTGAACAGAGGACTGTGTGGCCGAGAATGATAATTGACACATTGTTGATAACCCAATATTGTTTAGGTTTAGGGTAGGGGGATAATACAGTGAGTGTCTATACCAAGTATATGCAGACCATGAAAACTCACAGACGAACCGGCGACAAAGTTCTCAAGTACAGAACCATTTTTGAAGAAACTGTTGAAACAAACATACAATGTTAGTGCAGTAGTCAGGCTCGATAGTCTTTTGCATTAAGGGGCAAATCAACTCAAATAATAATAATAACTGCTTTAGTTCCCCAAGCCAGCATTATTGTACAAAGGGAACATCAATGTTTCACCTGCATCTAATGTAGCTATATCTATGTAATACATAAATTACACCAATCGGCCATAACATTATGACCACTGACAGGTGAAGTGAATAACAGTGATAATCTCATTATCATGGCATCTGTCAGTGGGTTGGATATATTAGACAGCAAGTGAACACCCTGCCCTCAAATTGATTAAAAGCAGGGAAAACCGTCAAGCATTAGGATCTGAGAAATGTTGACATGGGCCAAACTGTGATGGCTAGATGACTGGGTCAGAGCATCTCCAAAACTTCTGCCCTTGGTCCAATGAAACAGATGTACTTTTGTAACTCAAATTGCAGAAAAAGATAATGTTGGTACTGATAGAAAAATGTCAGAACACACAGTGCATTGCAGTTTGTTGCGTATGGGGCTGTATAGCTGCAGACCAGTCAGGGTGCCCATGCTGACCCTTGTCCACTGCCGAAATCGCCTACAATGGGCACATGAGCATCAGAAATGGACAACGTAGAAATGGAAGAAGTTGGCTTCATCAGATGAATCACATTTCCTTTTACATGTGGATGGCTGGATGCGTGTGCCTTGCTTACCTGGAGAACACATGGCACCAGGATGCACTAAGGGAAGGATGCAAGCCATCAGAGGCAGTGTGAGGATTATGTCCTACTGGGAAACCTTGGGTCCGGACATTTATGTGGATGTTACTTTGACATGTACTACCTACCTAAGCATTGTTGCAGACCATGTGCACCCTTTCATGGCAACAGTATTCCCTTATGGCATTGGCCTCTTCCAACAGGATAATGTGCGCTTCCACTAAGGAAAAATTGTTCAGGAATGGTTTGAGGACACAAGAACGAGTTCAAGGATTGACTTGGCCTCCACTTTCCCCAGATCTCAATCCAATCGAGCATCTGTGGGATATACTGGACAAACAAGTCCGATCCATGGAGGCCCCACCTCGCAACTTAATGGACTTAAAGGATCTGCTGATAACATATTAGTGCCAGGTACCATAGCACACCTACAGAGGTCTAGTGGAGTCCATGCCTCGGTGGGTCAGGGCTGTTTTGGCGGTAAAATGGGGACCTGCACAATATTTGGTTGTAATGTTATGGCTGATCGGTGCATGTACTACACTTATATAAACACAACTAAACAGTGATTGGAAACAGGTGTGTCCTCAGGACGCGCTGCTGCCATCACCCTCCTGCCGGTGGTTAGTACACCGGTGAGGTGGAGCGCTGGAGAGGAAGGGGAGCAGCGGTGCCACATGGAGCAGACATTACATTTTCTGAAATTGTTGTTGCCTCATAATCCCAAAAGGATCAATGTTGATGTTTTATTCAGAAGAGGCGTAGCCCAACTATTTTCAAACACTGAGCCAAAACACTATTTGATAAGCTGTCTTGATAATTTAGGACATTTTTTAATTCTATATAACTCTTTGTATGTTTTTCATACAATGATTGGACAACTTCCTAATGCTGCAGGAGACTCTACTATGCTGCAGGATTCTTGTTTGCTTCTAATGTACTGTTCTGCCACAAACTGACGGGACAGTCTGATTAGTAAGGGTGGGACTCCGGAGAATATGGAAGTCTAAACCCAGACCCCAGGGATTTGTAACACATATCAGGATGCAACGTAATCCACAGCGCAAAGTTTGTTATTTGTGCATTTTCTTGAAATAGCTTTTTAAAAACGATACAATTATTTAAGATTTGTGAAATGTATCTAAGCAACAATTTTGCGCTTAAAGCTGGATAGCTAAATTATGTGGCATAAGCTGGATCACTGAAACAATTACTTTTACAGTTACAATTACACATTTTAATGCATCTGTATATAGGATGCACATTTACATCACAATTTGGTACAGTACATTATTTATAAAAAATTCTATAAATTAACAAAGCTCAACCACTCATATTACTATGTATTTCTTGGGGCAATCTTTCTTTAAAAAAAGGATGTTCCGACTCAAAACCATAACCTTGTCTTCTGCCAGGCATGTGCACCAAAGACCAATAAAATGGCAAGTAAATGTCTTAACATTCCTGCTGCGCCTGGGGCCTCTAACAGGTATAACTCCATGTGCTGATGCTGGAGACTTCCCATTTTTTGCATAGTGACCACCAGACTATAAAGAATGCTGTGAAAACGAAAGCAGGGAGTTAAGGCATTGGTTGTTTATGGCAGTGACTCAGTGATCAGTTTATTTTTGTCAGATTACATTACAGGTGTATCCTCTCAAATGTTATGACCAAACCATTGGATTCTTATGAACACAGACATTTTGTTGTTTCTCATCTGTGAAGCACTGAAGGTAGGCCTTTTCCTAAGGCTCTCTGATATGCCACATTTCTGTTCAAACACATGCATTTACTTTTAGCTCTCAAAAAACAAAAGGTCTGTATCAGCAAATGCATATTCAAGATCCTTGCCTACTTTAAGTTTCTGTCTTTTGATGTTATATTTATTATGACAAAGCAGTCCTGATTGACATTCACCTGTCCAACCAGGCAAAATCCACTATAAAATCATTTTCAGTGTTTTCTTCATTCCATGTTTTCTAACACAAATCGATTGAATTGTGTAGATTTTAAGTAACAACAAAATGACAATTTCTACATTGTCCGCTTTCCTGAGCACAAAATCAAAACACTGTTTCCATAGCTACAACAAAACCGGGCCTTGGGGGGTAAACATAGGCAAATATCAGAGCCAATCACCACCTTATTCCACTATTGCAGCAGATACTGTATATCATTTATATTTTCTCCTATCAAAATAAAATAAATCCCATGTATAGCACCTTCAAGCGCAACGAACCAAACTGGTATGTTGATTTTTGTATGCCTCCATGATTTGTAGTTTACTCTCAATGGAAGTTATAGATGAGCAGAAATTATGTGCACCTTTGAGTCAATGGCTGCCTAACTGACTGATTCCCTGTTGACATTGGAGTGAAACAAGGTTGTATTTTATCACCTGTTCTGTCATCAATGAACATTTATGATCTCACACTGGGCCTTCAAAGCTAGGGGAAGAGGTGTTTGTCTAAACATTGAGTGAGTGTCTGTTCTATTATATGCAGATGACAAGGCACTGATCTCTGAAACAGAAGTTAAACATTTTTAAATAATGGTTTTAACTTGTAAGAACAAAATAATTTGATCATTGTTATCAATTTAGATCATACTAAGACGCAATACAGTGACCAACAGGAACTCTGCATTGCCTAGAACACATTCTTCTGTGATCCAGCTTCATTGGCGGTTTTCAGTATGTACATGTATATTGGGGAGTACAAGTATTTGATACACTGCTGATTTTGCAGGTTTTCCTACTTACATAGCATTTAGAGGTCTGTATTTTTTTACCATAGGTACACTTCAACTGAAACAAAAATCCAGAAAATCTAATTGTATGATTTTTTAATAATTAATTAGCATTTTATTGCATGACATAAGTATTTGATCACCTACCAACCAGAAAGAATTACGGCTCTCACAGACCTGTTAGTTTCTCTTTAAGAAGCCCTCCTGTTCTCCGCTCATTACCTGTATTAACTGCAGCTGTTTTTACACGTTACCTGTATAAAAGACACCTGTCCACACACTCAATCAAACAGACTCCAACCTCTCCAGAATGGCCAAGACCAGAGAGCTGTGTAAGGATATTAAGGATAAAATTGTAGACCTGCACAAGGCTGGGATGGGCTACAGGACAATAGGCAAGCAGCTTGGTGAGAAGGCAACAACTGTTGGCGCAATTATTAGAAAATGGAAGAAGTTCAAGATGACTGTCAATCTCCCTCGGTCTGGGGCTCCATGCAAGATCTCACTTCGTGGGGAATCAATGATCATGAGGAAAGTGAGGGATCAGCCCAGAACTGCACGGCAGGACCTGGTCAATGACCTGAAGAGAACTGGGACCACAGTCTCAAAGAAAACCATTAGTAACACACTACGCCGTCATGGATTAAAATCCTGCAGCACAAGATAGGTCCTGTGGTCTGATGAGACAGAAATAGAGCTTTTTGGTCTAAACTCCACTTGCTGTGTTTGGAGGAAGAAGAAGGATGATTATAACCCCAAGAACACCATCCCAACAGTGAAGCATGGAGGTGGAAACATCATTCTTTGGGGATGCTTTTCTGCAAAGGGGACAGGACGACTGCACTGTATTGAGGTGAGGATGGATGGGGCCATGTATCGCAAAATTTGGCCAACAACCTCCTTCCCTCAGTAAGAGCATTTGCAGATGGGTCGTGGCTGGGTCTTCCAGCATGACAACGACCCGAAACGCACAGCCAGGGCAAGGAGTGGCTCCGTAAGAAGCATCTCAAGGTCCTGGAGTGGCCTAGCCAGTCTCCAGACCTGAACCTAATAGAAAATACTTGTAGGCAGCTGAAAGTCCATATTGCTCAGTGACAGCCCCGAAACCTGAAGGATCTGGAGAAGGTCTCTATGGAGGAGTGGGGCAAAATCCCTGCTGCAGTGTGTCCAAACCTGGTCAAGAACTACAGGACACGTATGATCTCTGTAATTGCAAACAAAGGTTTCTGTACCAAATATTAGGTTCTGCTTTTCTGATGTATCAAATACGTATGTCATGCAATAAAATACTAATTAATTATTTAAAAATCATACAATATGATCTTCTGGATTTTTGTTCTAGATTCCGTCTCTCACAGTTGAAGCATACCTATGATAAACATTACAGACCTCTACATACTTTGTAAGTAGGAAAACCTGCAAAATCAGCAGTGTATCAAATAATTGTTCTCCCCACTGTATCTGGGGTATATTATTTAAGAAAATGAATAAAATATGTCTCTTAAACACATAGCTAACCAAGCAAGCAGTGCACATGGTACCATCGTAGCTAAGTATAAGTACAAGCTAAGTATAAGCTAAGTAAGACAATGGAGGCTTACCAATTAAATGTTCACCAAACTGATTCATTGGGGCGACCTATTATAACTTATGCCGCTGCAGTTTGGGGGTACATAATTTATTTGTGCGTTAATGCTGTGTTTAATAGTGCCTGAAGATTGTACCTAGGTGTGGGCAACTACATGCCGATTGCTTCTTTTCAAGGGGATATGGGCTAGAAAACCCTTTGACCTCACCAGTGATTATGTTTGCTACATATTGGCAATGACTGAGCAGAATGCCGAATGAATGTCTATGTAAACCTGTATTTCTGTGGGCTTGTGGCATTGCAACCACAAAGAAAGGTGTTATATATCATGTGATAACCTTTTTGCCGGACCATGTAAGCGGAGCTTGACTACAAGAGCGAATGTCTGTTACTGACTGACTTGAGATACTGAGTGAGTCAGTCGGTGAGTGACTGACTGATTACCCCTTGTTAAATAGTGTAGTGGGTAGGGATGTGGACTAAGGAACAACCGGTTCAACTCCCATCACTGTCAAAACACACTGTTATTTCAGGAAAGACAAAAGCTTCGCTAGCTATAACATTCAGTAGCTATTTAATAGGAAGCCTAAAATAAAACACATCTGGTGGATATAAGAATTGGTTCAGAATAGACAAACGCTGGCTACACTATTCTCTCCTCTTTTCACTTGATGAAAAAATCTATTATCGTCACGTTAGTCAGTTTAACTGTATCAATGTCATTTACGAATGACTAGCTATTAAAACGGCCAGTGGCAGAAGAGGATTTGTTCAGGATAAACCAAAACTTCACTGGCTATAACCTTCAGTAGCTATGTTATAGGAAGCCTAAAATGATTTTTTTAAATGTTATATTGCGACTATTTCTAGTGGATTTTCGATTTATGTCTTAGGATTTGTTCAGGTAAGACAAACTTTGCCAACTACATGATTCTCGTCTTGTCACTTGATGAATAAGTTACAGTATTGTCACCTATATTGATACAGTAGTTATTGTATAAATGTCATTGAGGAATGGCTAAATAGCTTTTAAACGGGCCAGTGGCAAAATTCCTAACAGTTCATAGATGCTATTTGTGGTGGAGGTAAACTTAATTAGAAATGTTACTCAGTTTAACATTATGGATAATGGTGTTGAACGAAATATTCTAACTAGGCGTGATGTTAATGAGTAACAAAATTATATAATGTCAAGAGACTATACCGACACCTACCAAATGTATAGCTCTGTAGCGTAGTAGTTCAAGACACAGTCTTTCATGTGGGCGGCCCGTGTTTGAATCTCGGGAGGGCAACAACAATCAACACTTTTTATTGCGGGCCGGCTGAATAAGGCCTGCCTGGTTTCTTGTTCAATTCTATCCATATGACTATGCTCACTGTGACAGACCTAGAAATTATCATAAGGCTTTTGAATTAACACTTTTAGAGTGATGTGAAGCAAGGTACTGCCAACTCATAAACAAACCAAAAAGTCACAAACTGCATACCTAATGCATTTTTCAGACAGAACCCTACTGGCATACTGTTTAATCCAAGCAATATCAAAGCTCTTTTGCAAAAGAAAGACGTGGAGTGGTGTCTGTTGCTATTGATACTGGTTGATAGCCAATCATTGCTTTAGGTAAACGTACTGCAGTGCATATTTACTTGTAATGATGGTTACATTGAAACTGAAACTCATGCCTCGCTTTACTCTGGGTTATACAACAATATTAGGAAGGATCTTTTTTGTCAGCTGTCAAGCAAACAGCAAGCAATATAGTCACTACATCGCTGTCATCATGTTGAAATCACATGGATAGAAAGAGAGCCAAAACTAATATAGGATAAAGCTAGACTGGGCAAAAAGATTGTTGAAACAAATTGACTATCAGTTCTAACTTTTGAGCTGGTAGTTTGGGTACAAAAAACTAAAGATTTTGAGAACCAGGACTTGGAAATTTGGTCCTATCAATGAAAAACCACTGACAGTGAAATCTGGACTGTATGAATGAACTTGTGACTAGATGGGTTGCTGATGGTTGATAGAAGTTCTCTGAGTTGTCACAACTGCCAGAGAAATAAAAGAGGCCTGCCAATATTGAATAGCTGGCTCACAATGGGTGCTATCTCACATAAAATGTGATTACTTCTGCAGCAGAAAATGTCAGGCCATCATTGGTGGTAGGCATCTATAGCCTTGGGCATAGGGAAGGTGCTAAATAGCATCTGAGTTGTTGTCAAATGTGTAATCACAATTAACTAGTCCAACAACTTAGCTGATGTTAGACTAATCAGCTACCATAGGTTTAGCATGGCCAGCCAGCCTGAAACTATTACTAGAAATACTGTATCTCTTCGTTGTCACTGCTAGCCACTGCTAAATTGAAATCCTGGCTGTAGCTACATAGCAAGACAACCTTTGTAACAATGCTTGGTGATAAATTGTTAGATTTGACTTTTAATTACCTTCCTGTTTACAATTATTTCTGATTAGGCAAGATATTTCTCACTGTCATTTCACCAAACAAGTTGTGCGAATCAGAATGTCTAGTTGCATAGTTATTTGTTTTGTGATGTTTTCTGTCAACCTGGAACATTGTTGTTTTTCTCTGTAAAGTACAGATTAGTAGAGTATAGTATAATATGCAGTGTTAATTGCAATACATTTTCTATTGTTGGCGTATGTCATTATTTCATGAGCTAAGCCCTTGCTGGCCACTGCCTGCAAGTTACCAGTTTGAAATATTACTTGATATATGTTTTATTCATTTGAGCAATAACTGATTGTCTTTATTGTTGTACAATACAGTTGAATCAAATCTAATTGTTTGAAGTGATCAAACTTGTCTGTTGATATAAAAAAAGGCATAAGGGCAATTATGGGCAATGCCTGTTTGGTTATTAGTTAATGGAAGATGTGAAGTGTCATAAATAAGTTATTAGCCAATATTTATATATATTTACCTATCAGTATATACATATAAAATACTGCTGTTGTTTTTCTTTTAAAAAAATAGTTAGGACAACTTTGACATCATTGTAATTGGATTTCATTCTAATTTCTTGCTCTGTAAATGGTGATTGTGGGAGTATATTCAATTCAAGGACATTATTAAACACTTGGACAGTTTAAGAGTCATGTTTAATATGTCAAAGCAATATTTACAGCATCTGGTATTGATAGTGACCCAGGAAGGTATGGTGTTTTTTGTCTACCAGCACAATCTAATTTACCAAAACATTAGCCCGAAGCATAAAGATATGAAATGTTTGTTCCCTTGTCAGCTGGCCCTTGCTACATATATAAATCCAGACTCAGCTGCTAGGCCTATCAACTGATTTACTGATTTAAGCCCATATTGGTAAATCCCCCCTCCACCTCAGCTCATCCCCCAACATCTGCTTTTCCAATAACCTGCGCTTTAACACTGTATATATTGCACACTGGTCATTCCTAAAACCCACATTTTCTTTGGCCTTCTTTTATTTATTTCTCTGCCATTAATGGCTGGAAAGGATTGCAAAATACTCACTCAGCTGTTTGCTAAAATCACTTGTGCGATGCCTGCTTTATTATTCCAACTGCACGTTTCCCCTTTAAACTGCTTGCTGTTGACTAAATGGAGTGCTACTCCCCGGCGCTAGGATCCGGGGGAGGGAGCTTTGCATTTCGTCCACTCTTTCTCATTCTCCCTCACTCCGTCCCCCGCCTCCCCTCCGTCCTCTCATAGCCTTTTCTCTAAAGCATGTTTTAAGTCTCCGCCGGACTTCGGTTCACACGCTACTTCCTGGATGGAGGAATGAAACGCTTCCAGTGCCGCTCCAACTATTCCCTCGCTGTTTTCATCAGCAGTATTGCCGCTGCAGCTCTCTGCTGCATGGACTACTGGCACTAGCGTCTTTTGCTTCTATACCCCGTATCCTTGATTAATAAATACATCTCGAAAGCTATATTTCTCCTATCTGATGTTTTTCTTTGGAAGTATCAAGAAGCTGTTTGGAAGGAGGTTTTGAAAAATAAAGACTATTTTCTTAACGTTCCAGACCCACACCGAATTCCATTAAACAGTCTCTAGCGGTATTTGCGCTGCTTTTACGCAGCGGACATTTATTATTTGATCGTACGGATAGCTCAACAGTTGCCTCTTTTGCTCTCGATGTTCATTTTGTCATGCGGAGGCTACTGCAATCGTGTTGCTGGTGGATCTTGTCTTTGATTGTGTCTGCCTTCGTGGTCTTTTGGGCCGACTGTCATCCTGGTAAGTTTTCCAAGTCACATCATATGTTTCTAGGCTTGGTTATTTTGATAACTTGGAGTAGACTAAGTGCAGTGTGACTAAACTCGGCTGATACACAAACGGAATTTCTGATATTGATTTGTACGGCAGGCTTTCCTATAGACACATTTTGTGCCTATGTTCTATGCGCCTCTTCAAAATTAATCATAGGCTACAGAAAGCTACGGTACTCAATATTATCTGGGATAACGGAAATACAAATGAGTGGAAAAAGTATTTGCTTTTCCGTGTTTTTTCCTTAAATGTGTTAAGTCCCTTTAGGCATTAGTAGCCTAAATCCAAAGATGGTGAAACTCTCTTCACTTTTACCACTGATTAACTTGTGGCGGGGCATATCAAAACAAAAAAAATATGAGATTGAGTGTAGAATAAACAACACTACCCTGATACAACAATAATCCGAAATGTATTGGAAATCTCAAAACAGCCTTGAAAATTGAGAAGCACCCATGCAGCTAAACCGTTATCTCCAAGTCGTATTGCTTAAGTGTGGCTACAGAGCGAGAAAGGCAAATCAGCAACACCAAAACATATGCATTTGTATTAACACACTCTACATTATATTAAATACACGGCGATAAATGTACCCACGAAGTATTAGACGATCCTAGTTACGGTGAAAGGAACCCATACATTTTCAGATTTTTTTGTCAAATTGACGGCGTTTGTTTTAAAACAAGTCGTGGCGCAATGTTAAGCTCCATTCTGACTTGGCCAAAAGAATATCAGGAGAAAAACGATGGCATGTTTGAGTCGATTAACATGTTGCTCGGCGAGGTTCGCCATTTAAATGCGATATAGGAAAACTCATAAAAATAATTGTCGGTAGCCTATTTGACTATCCTTGACCGATAAAGATGATTGATTTGTGACAATGTATGGTCTAGTGTACGGAACTGACACCGCTGTTGGTTTGATTATTTTCTCTGTAGAATTTTAATTCGGGTGACCTTGAATGAGTGGCACGAGAATCTCTTCAAACCTTTTTCAATTTTAACATGACAGCAGTTCCAAGAAATGTATTTTTGCCCTCTTGACAGGCCCTTTAGGGGGAAGGCAGCGATGGACGCTTATGCTCTTTACAACACAGATTGTTTTCTTAGACGATGTAAAGACCAGACAAAATCCGATAGTTCTTTGCATATACAGTATTTTTTACACATTGTGTCTCGACTTCTGTGGTATGTAGAAGGCAAGACACGCATTTTGTTTCCAGTATGTCTCATTATTCAATTACATTCCTTTAGATGACATCACATGTGTCTGAATATAATGAAAATGCATTAGCAAAGCATTACCATTTCATTGCAACATACTCATAGAAGTACGTGTAAGTGTACGTGTGTCTATCTCTCTGATTAACACATGATATTTTCTCCCATTTCACATCATGAAAGTAATAATTCAGAATATTACAGTTCTTTGTATCGTGCAAATTCCAAACTGAGTCAATTCCAGTACCCTGGTTTACACTGCTTGGAAACAAACAACACGTAGTCCACTTTACTGAGAAATTCTATCGTAAAAACTTAATGAAACATAGGTACTGGTCTTTGTTCAGCATGCATATTTCTTTTTCTTTGACTCTTCTCCCCTTACAGTTTTCATCTCGCATTCCATCTGATCATTAATCTATATAGAAATCAGCCAGTGCGAGGGGATCAGTAAGAAGTGGGGAATTGTGTATCAACTGCCAAGAACCAGTATGATAGAGAAATGAATGGCCAAAGGGACGAATGGATTGATTCTGCAGCTGGGCAAGTAGTGGCAGAATTCAGAACAGTTTGTAGTAGTTATATTAGAGAAATTATTAAATGCATTAGGAATTGTCATTGTCATAGAACTGCAAATACATTGACTGATGACTCAAGCTGAAATCTTCCAGTAATTTGCTACCTATTGAAGTCCAAACCTTTCTATTTCAGTCCTTTAGGTAATGCAAAAATTATCTGTGTTAAACAAAATGAAACAAATTAATAATCTCTTCACATCAGATTCTTAAAGCAATTCATATGTTTTCCAATCAGAATGGTTAGATTGTTTTTGTTATCTAAGAATTAGCTATGAGGTACTCCGAAGCAGACTCCTTGTGGAGAAGAAATTTAGTTTTAGGTTGTGGAGTAACATTTAGCTTGAGCAATGAGTTTGCATAGCCAGGCAAGCACATGGATTTGGGCTTTAACTGAGATTCTCTCTGTTAAACGTCAAATTGTCAGCCTGCTTAATGCAGCAATAAGAAATTGGGTGGGACAGTTAGTGGTACATGAAGAGAAAAGCAGAGTGTGATCACTTCTGCTATGTGTCAAAAGCAGCAGTTGCTGCAAGCAGTTTAATGACAAAAGTGATAATTTTAAGCTATCACTAAAGTGATTAAAATGATTGAAAGAGACAGCCCATGACAAAAAGTTTGAGAATATTAGCTTTTCTTGTGATCATAATTATATATTCATATATATACACACAGTAATATTTTGTTGTCCAAACATGATGTTAACCATAAGCACTGAATGTGCTTTAACATCTCACAATGCTCACTCCCAAGTTTACTTCAGTGTCATGTCATCGACCAATACAGCTGACCACTGTAGACAGAGAATGACAAAGAGCTTGTTACACTCTCCAGTTTCCCGTAATGCCCAGTTTACTGTTGTAAACAGTCCTGAATGTCAATGCAGGATGTCTCCTGCTGTGAGGCACCATCTCCAAACGCAGTCCTGGGTGTCAGTGCACTTTAAATCTGACCATAGCCAATCTGCTAATGAAAGACGGAACATATCTCCCAGTCACTTACCATTCAGTTTAGAGCCACTAGGAGGTAAGATGGTGTGAGAGAGCTGTATACCGCGATCAGTTTGGCCTTCAACCCTTCCCTGTGTCTATGACATGTCTGTTGTTCAGAGAACGAGCTAAACAGATAAACATATGAACCAGCACACCTTTTCATATTCCTGTCCTTTTTTAACTCATTTTCCTTCCCTTTATTGTTGGCTGGTGCAATTGTTACAGTCTACTTGAATGATATCATGTGTTTATTATCCATTCTGAACAGGCAGCGTGTTAAATTCTGAGACGCAGTGTGCGATAGTAAAGGTTGACATTTAGGGAGAATTGGATGCCCCTGGCCTCAGTAACAACATTATCATCATCATCATCTCTCGCAGAACTGGCTATTATCTTCCTCACGCCCAGGCCTGAGCAGCTCTAATGTTAGCCAGGTCACTTTATCAGGCACTGGGCCTGCCGTTGTGGCCAAGCTTCCCCTAATAGATTGATTAAAAGATATGGGGGGAGGCAGACAGTTAACTGTTTGGGACACTGTCATCTTTCTGTTGCTTAGTGATGTTCTACAGATTTTTAGAGTGTGGGTTGTGGAGAAAGATACTGAAATATACGATGGCACTCACACGGCAATGAGTTATATATTTCAGGTATCAGTTAGAGCCGTCTGTTATTTACAACATTATTGCAATAATTTTGCTAAAAATACTTTTAATGAATGGTTTCACAATAAAGGTTATCTTATTTGTATAATGCAAAATAAAATAAGTCAAGATCTATGTATTGTTTTCCTACTCTGTTAGGCATTCCATTCTTTCATTTGTTTTTCACATCACAAGCTCTGAAGTCTAGGGAGCTGTTGGGACACAGTCCCTGCTGGAAATATTCCATCTGCCTTTCCTGTCATAGCTCTTGAGTTTAATGAACTGCTGAAAATAAAAGCTTCTTCACTCAATAGTGGGCGTCGGTGTCACCTTTTCTATTGTTCCAGCTCATTGTTTTAATGAAGTCTTCACTGGACAATTTTCAATGCAAAGGAATGGAAATTTCCCATAATTCCTTTTAAAGTTCTAGAATTATTAACCAGTCTGCCCTTTGCTGCTTTAATACAATCTCTGCTCTTTTACTATTCCTTTTTGCTTCCCTCTCTTTTTGTGGGATGGTCTGATTGCTTTGTTTCCAGTGCGCTTCGGTTCAGTTAGCGTGTTTGCTGCACAACCCTCTCTATCTCTCTCCCTCTTTTTCTCTTTCTCACTCTCTCTCTCCCTCTGTGAGAAGCACATCTCATGCTGTTAGATGCAGGGCGTCCATTATCCCTCATTATGCAGTGAAGTAGATACTTTTTCAATTGCATGTCTTTCTGGTGCTTCATTTGAAGTGCTTGGAACATACTGTCTGTAATTCTTTCATACTGAATAATTGTATTTTACTATATCCCATGCATTTTAATACATGGATTAGTAAGAAAGGTAAAACATTATAGGTGGCAAAGGGCAATATGACTGAATCAGTTAGTCAATCAGTCAAATGTATTTTAAAATGCTGTTGTCACAAAGTGCTCATACAGCTATCCAGGCAAAAACTGATTTTTAAGGACAGGGGCTCGGAGAAGCACTAGAAAGAAAGTAACCTATAAAGGAACCTAGAGCGGAGCCAGATTTTGGGGGTGCCAAGTCTTCTGTGCCAGAAATATAACATTGTAAGGTCTATAAAATAATATTATTTTTATTCCTGTTACACATTATTGAAGCCTTATGTTGCTGTTATGCTAGCTTCCGAGTACTCATAAATATATTTTATGATAAATTTGTATTGTAATAGATATGGAGAATGTAATAAATAAATCTTAGATACAACAAGGTTTATACAACTCAGCTCCTGTACTTGTAAAAATAGAAATATCGTAGATTGGTCATGAAACAACGGTTTATGAGAAATAATACCCACTATTGTGTACTACAGAGTCTTGGAAATATATTGAATTTGCAGGTCTTTTAATTTCTGGAGGGATGATTTGACCCTTGGACCTGCTGGTAATTTTGAAAGAGAGTGAGCACCTCTTTGTCTCACATCTGATCTCGTCTCTTAACATACTGTATATGGGGATATCTCAAATTTGCTCCCACATTGTGGTTTTTAGTTAAATTACAATAACAATTCAAAACAACTGCTTCCAGTCGCTTTAATTTCACTTGTGGCAGAAAAGATTTAAGCTGCAAATACTATATTATTGAAAAATCTAAATAAAGCGATTCAAGTAGCATTATTATTAGATTTCAGCCTTGCCACTGTCTGAGATTGCTTGTTTGAGGAGAGATGATTGTGAAATGCAGATGAAAAAGAGGGAGCGTGCGGTGCAGGATATGGTGTGCCTTCAGTGACGCCGACAGGAGCACATCCTTGAACGTTGTCCTGGGCGTCATCCTTGAACGTTTCGTTGGCTTAAATAATTATTAGTCTGTCAGTGTTAGTATTCGGTACTATGGCAAAAGTTACACAGCTATTAAACAAAAGGATTGCATTGATGATAGGTTCATGTTTTTTCTCTCTGCTGTTTTTCATACAGCATTATGGTTCAACCGTTTTTTGTAAATGTTGTTTGTTTTGCCAACAGCCAATCAGTCATACCATAACACCTTCACCCAATCAGAGTGATCCCCTCACACCAGCACCAATGCAACTTTTTTGTCCATAAGGAGTGAAGTTTGCTTATTGTAAGAATCTGTAATGGCAGCTTCAGACCAGGACAACAAACTGTCAATTCTTCCCTTTTTCTACAACAGCGTACAGTACACTACGAAAATGGCAATGAAGCGAAAGACTTAGACCAACTCTCTATAGGTAGCTATCAGGAACCCTAACATAACATTAGCACAGATAAGAGTAAGTTGAACTCTGAATGAGAAATTTTTTTGGAACAGATAGACCAATTCTATTTTTATATTTTTATTTGTCATTCTCTATGGGGCTTTGGCACCGAACCGCTCTCTGACTGGTGAGAAATTGCAAAATTATTTTTCAGTTATTTTACTGAAAAGATCCTACTTAGTGCAGCTTTAAGATTATTTTTTTTTACCAATGTAAACTTTTCTATCTACAGTAGCTATCTGATTGTGTTAATGGAAATGTGTCCAGAGAATGGCCTTCCAGAAACATTTAGGGTTGTCCAGGTGGTCTCTGGCAAGATTACGTCTTAAGTTTGGTTCTTTTTTGACAGCAGATCCTTCCTAGCAATCCTTACATGAATGCCATTTTGATTCTGCAGTCTTATGGTTGAAACATGCACAGTAACCTGAGATGCAGCAAGGGAGGTCTGCAAATATCCAGATGTTATGTTTGGATTGGGGTTTACCCAATTTATTATATTTCTTGCGGCTCTTGTGGATATTTTTGAAGAGCGCCCACTTCTAGGCCGAGTTGCTGTCATCTTAAATGCTCTCCAATTTGTAAATGATTTGCCTCACAGTGGACTGATCAAGGTCAAATCATTTTGAGGGGCTTGTATAGCCTTATCCTAACTGATGGGCTCACATTTGCCTCTTCCTGGTGTCCTGTGATGTTTCCTGTTCCTCTCAGCATGAGTTGTTATGGGTTCGCCCATATGGGTAACATGAACCTGACCATGTTTCTTGACTATTTGTCAGAATGCCCAACCGTTTTCCTAAATATCCCTATTTTGATTGGTTCATTTGTTACCCAATTTTCTACCCACCTGTGTCTATCTACCTGCTTGAAGGTTTTTTGTAAAAATGGCCTGATATTTGGATCTATCCATAATTCCCTCCACTCTGACTAAGGCCCCTGTTTCAGCTGAAGAAAAACAGCCCCAAAGCATGATGCTGACACCACCATGCTTCACTGTGGGTATGGTGTTCTTTGGGTGAGGTTCAGTGTTGTTTTTGTGCCAAACATACCTTTTGGAACTATTGCCAAAAAGTTCAAGCTTGGTTTCATCAAACCATAACACATTTTCCCATGTGCTTTTGGAAAACTTGATGTTTGTTTTTGCAAACTTCAGCTGGGCTTGGATGTTTTTCTTTGTAAGAAAAGGAATCCGTCTTGCTACCCTACCCCATAACCCATACATATGAAGAATACGGGATATTGTTGAAATGTAGTACACAGCCCGTACTTCTTGCAGCTTTGTTAATGTTGCTTTAGGACTCTTGGAAGCCTCTCTGACCAGTTTTCTTCTCGTCTTTTCATCAATTTTGGACGGACGTCCAGTTCTGGTAATGTCTCTGTTGTGACATATTTTCTCCACTTGATGATGACTGTCTTCACTGTGTTCCATGGTATCTAATGCTTTGGAAATTATTTTTGACTGATATCTTTTAACAATGAGATCCCTCTGATGTTTTGGAAGCTCTCTGCGGACCATGGCTTTTCCTCTGAGATGCAACTAAGAAAATGTCAGGAAGATCCTACTAGAACAGCTGAACTTTATTTGTGATTAATCAGAGTCACTTCAAATGATAACACGTGTGTAATGACTTCTATTTAACATGAGTTTGAATAATACTGAACACTCCAGTTATTTTTCAATTAAATTGTTCACATTATAGGTCACATTAAATGTGGAAAAGGTTCTGACAAGACTTTTACATCATAAAAACCTGGCATTTTAACAGGGGTGTGTAGACTTTTTATATCCACATTACATTGATTTTGTCTGAACCAACATGGAATTAGTCTCTATAAACCTATTTATGTTCGATAAAATAACAAGTTCTGTTAAAATATTTCTAGGTAAACAGTATATGTATATATTTCTCTTTTCCAGAGAATACAGGAAGCAATATTGTCTGAAGAGGACAAAGTGTTTATCAAAGATATTAGCAAGATTTAATTGTGCCCATGTCAAGTAACGATTTAGATCTTGCTGCACAGAATTGTCTTCAATTTGAGGATGCGTGAGCTGTTTACCAGAGAGTCACTTTAGAGAAAAAGCAAGTCATGTCTTTTTCAATGTCCTTTAGGAACAGCTGAATGGCGGACTGCAGTGGAAGTGACAGCTATCTGCAGTGAAGCAGATCACTCCTAGCAGTACTATCACAGAAACCCCTTTAAGTAGACTAGGGCTGTGGTAAGAACAGGAGACCTGGGGGCGTAAAAGTATTGTGGAGCGAATATAGGATGTATTTTATCCTCCTACCAAACCTTGCCACTGTTCTCCACAGACCTACGCTGAATGCAAGCCTCTAAATGAAATAAGACTGGCTAGTTTATCAGCAGTGTCCGCTGTGAGAGGCAGAGGAAGACAAGGCAGTGAGACAGAGAGTGGGGTGAACTCTCACCCCCTCTGTGGGGTAACCCTGCCTGCCAGGTTGAGGAGACTGAGCAGCAGAGCTGTGCCAAGGGTGGATGTCAGCGCTGTGGATTGGTCAGTGTTAAAACGCCCAGGACTGACAGGCTGTCAGTTGATGAGGCAGCCAGAGCTAACTGTGGCCTGAACCAGACAAACACAGATAGAAGGAAGGAGGAAAGTGGAGCCTGTCATACTCAAATTAGTGGGCTGTCCTGCGATGGTGATGTCTGATTATTTCTTTATTTTTCCGATGTTAGATTTTTGTTCTTGGGTGGATGCAGAAGTGGAATCTCATCACAAACAAATAGAAGAGCTTGAATTGAGTGTGGTCTTTTCCTCACGCTTTTCTGTCTCCATGGTTGCTATGACAGAAACCTACACTGATCTTATGGTCTCTATCCCAACCATTTAGCTGTGCAGTCCAGTCTAGACAATCCATTGAAACATATTGATTTATGTCTTCAAATATCTCATTGATTTCTTTGGGTTTTTTTTGCACTGTAAGTCACCCTTTACTCCGATTCTCTTTTGTGATCCAGGGTAATTTGACGTTAAACATGCCAGATCTTTTTTCTTTGACTTTCTTAAATACAGTAATAATGATTTTCAATTGTAAGGCACTGTGAAATCCAGATTTCTTTGTGTGAAGGTCATCATCCTTTTTTCCCTCAGCATTTTTCTGTCACCCCTAAGGTGTTAAAATATTATATTTCTGGTAGACTTTTGCCATCTTAGAACATAAATGGTTTAGTCCACTGGAAGTTAAACTATCCCTGTCTGAATTCTGGCTTAACCTTGTTCTTTACTTTCTCTCTAACTCTCTCTCTCTGTCCCCACCTCTCTTTGCGGTCACAATTAGCATGGCTCTGTAGCCACGGAAGAGACATTAATAACAAATTAAAGCGGTTCATGCCAGTGCCCATAAAGTTAAATGGCATTTTTTTCGGTGAGGTTGTCAAGCAATCCTCTGTGACCCCTGTTCTAGCAACCATGGAAATGCTTAGCATAGATGCAGTAATAACACACACCCACATATATTTGATGATTTGCCATCCTTGTGGGGACCGCATATAAATAATACAATTTCGAAATCAGATTTCCCCTATCTGTTAACCAAAACAAAGTCTCACTCTAAGTCAAACTCCATCTATACATTTTACTGTAAACCTAATCCTGAGCCAAAAACGGTTTTCCTCATGGGGACTGACAAATGATTGTTTGCATTTTCTTTATTTGACAAAAAACGACCCCCACACACACCAGCAGGCCTACAGTACGCAGAGGTACACACATATACACACACACCCACACACACACAAAGGTTTGTGTTGTTCTGTGTGGTGGTTGAGTGCTCAATGAAGTGTGGTATTAGCAATGGGATACATTAATGTGTTAAACAATTAAGATTCAACATGAGCCTCAATGTCAGCATCAAGATGCAAACTGCTGAAGACACTTAAGGATATCATTTTGAATGATTATCTTCCCTCTGGAATGTTAATGACTACATGCATACCTTCTATTTTGCTACCATAGAATGTTACTCATTATAGCAAATATTAACTGGAACACTAGAGGGGAGTTTTATACTG
The DNA here is from genome assembly GCA_016801105.1 of Esox niger. NCBI lineage: Eukaryota > Metazoa > Chordata > Actinopteri > Esociformes > Esocidae > Esox > Esox niger. The sequence goes on from JACXGJ010005226.1 coordinate 27,056, forward strand.
GGGCTGTTTCTTTTCACTTTTTTGTACTTTTATTAAAATGCAATAAAACCATTGAGAGGGAATATACGTATCAAGATTTTTAAACAAAGCTCATTCAGTTTTCATATGTTACTCTATATAGTCCTTTATCAGTATTGGCATTGCATTAACAGTGTTTGTCCAGACACTCAGTCAGAGCCTTGTGGGAAGAGTACTAAATATCATCCATCACAATTTCTGACTCTAGCTTTTGCCTACATGCCTGCCTATCTCCCTTAAATATGCCTTATTCGTTTTCACAACTTTTGTCAATCCTGAAACATTTGACACCGTTTCAAATGAAAATTCAAGCCTCTCACTTCAATCTTCCAGCCAGTCATGACTTGTGCCTCAATCAAATATTTACTAAAAGAACATAATACTGCTGCGATGCATTTTCTGCACTGCGTGGGTACACTCTTGTGGGAAGGTATTAGCAACTTAACTTTAGCCTTTCTCTATTACCAGGTGTAGATTTGAAATAAAGTTTAAAGGGCTAATGCTTAGTTTGAAATGGTATTGTTTATTTTTTATTTTGCTTTTTCAAATGTTTGGTTGAAACAGAAAACTGTTCGTTACCCCACTTGTTTGTCGTAGGTATATATAGAGGGCTTGATGCACAGTGTAATAATATCTGGCTGCTCTTGGAGAACATAGTCACAGAGCTGTGGCATTTGCCTTGTACGGCCCATCCTGATCTTGCGATCTCACATTATTTTGGGGAGCTTGCAAGATCATAATAATAATCTATACAAGGCTGATGTGAACTTCCATTTCCACAGTCCTAATGCTTTAGGGTTATGACTGAGAGGCCTTGGCTGGTTACAGCCTGGATATCCCCTCAGTTTTGCCAAAGCAAAGCAAATATTTTTTTTTTTAGAATACCAGCACATGCCAAAAGAGTCAGCAGTGGTCCTGAGAGTAGTGAGCAGTACAGAGCCCTCCTCATTAAATTCTCGCAGTGGCGTTGGTTTTTCCACTTTAATGCTTGGGAGACGCTGGTTTCCCCCTCTGAGAGATGGGGACAAAGACTGTGGAGTTGGCTGCAGAGCCCAATTTGTCTTACTTCTGGGGAGGCTATTTAAACTAGAGTGCCCTCTCTCGTTGCCCATCTCTTTCTCTCTCTCTCTCTTTTCCTCCATCTCTCTTTCCTTTTCACCCTTGCTGCTTTGTTTCTTTCTCCCTGTCTCATTCTTGCACTATGGAAGTGTGATGGTCAATGTCACGACACAGTCATTTCTCGCTGTTATACTGAAAGTCAGCCAGATTGACCCATCACAAGTCACTGTAGCACAAACAGCCCCAACCAGCCATTGTAAGTATTGAATGTGCAGAACTTCTCACATAAAGACAAACTGTGTTAGATCTGTCTCTGGGGTCCGTCATCACAACCCGCCACCTCTCTGTCAATCAAACAACGAGAGGATGGTTTCATAGAGCCACCTCAGCCATTAAAGTATGCATCTCCTGAAGAGATCGATGCGCCTCATGTCTTTCATTAATAATCTCATAAAATTAAGTAGCTGGAATACCCCTCAGAGGTGGGATTTGCGAGTCAGAGGAGTGTTCTGCTTGTTAAAGTCGTTTTCTAAAGATCACGCCTGGGAGTGTGAGGGAGAAAAAGGAAAAAAAGAGCTTCTGAGAAAATGCAAAAGAAGAGAGAGGAAGGAAGTGAGAGAGAGCAGTGGAGTAGCACGTGGAGAGGCAGTGTTTAATGGAAACCCTATTGATTCCTGTGACATGCCACCTTTGGGTAATAAATGTGTTTGTTTTTTCAATAGAAACTTCCCCATACTAGCACCAGGTTCTAATTATCAGGCTATTTGAATATGGTGACCTTATTATATGACATGGCATCATATCTGTGTGGTCATCCTAGGTGAAATCCACCAGTTCCACCAGCCATTCACTACCTAAACAGTGGACTTTCACCAGACAGAAAGAGATTTAAATGAGTAGCTTTGTCATCAGCTACATAACGATAGAAGAGGTAGTGTAGAAATAAGAAGAATAAGTCCTCCCGAGTAACATCAAGGGTGTTGAAACGACGAAAGACCATCAGACTCCAAACCCCTCCGGTCAGCAGCTTGTTTTGGACACTGTCACATGAGACCTGCCTTAAAGAGATTGGGATGGATGGGAGAAGACGAAGATATGAGAAATGTCCGTGACTCAGAGAAAGCACTGTGCTGGCTTTCTGCTCGACCGTAGACTGAAGTTTGGCCTGCGGCATATTTTCTTTGTCTTTACTCACCAGCATGGTATTAATAACAATCAGCGTTGCAAAGACTGGCAAATATCATTGTGATATTAACTAAATGCGTGTTTTTTTCTGTACAACCATGAAATCAACACTCAAGCTAATATCACATAAAGCGATCTATGTAGTTTGCAACAAAGTTGCATCTACGTTGCTTAATTTCTTACACTAAAAACATGCGACTTAGTAACATCGCATCGCAAGAGTTATCATTCCTATTGTACACAACGTATTGTATGCAATGTCTAATTGGTGAGCTGAAAGACTGCATGACTCTTCCTTTTGTAAACAGTTGTCAAGTCATTGTCAACACGGTGCTGTGCCAACTGGGACAGGAGAGACAGGCCAAATGGGAAATTATACATTCTAGACATCATGGTTAGTCCTGGGTTATGTACACTACACATTTTGGTCTGCAGCCACCAATGACTGGAAGGAATTGCAAAAGATCCTCAAGCTTGACACCTTCGTTTGACCTTAAAAGAATTGACAAAATGAGCTGATATCTCGTCACTGCATCTGCTGAATCCCCACACCTTTCTGTTTTCTGTGTCTATTGTATTTAGTATGTTTGTTTATCTGTACCTTGTTCACCTCCTTGTGCCTTCCAGAATTATTGTGTCTTGGTAAAAATTGGCAAAAAATGGTTAGGATGTGTGGGGGATAATTCTATAAAATGCATAAATAACCTTATACCAACCAGACAAAGTCAGATGGCGTAATGTGTGAAAGTTCTGTATAAAAGCCATGGTCCGGACTTAGAACATTAGGGGTGTATCTGCAGAAGGACCTGGCTTTGATGTCTGTCATTATTGTATGATTTTCATTAAAGTCTATTGGATTCACAAAGTCCTGAGTTGAAGTGCATTTGTTTTTAGTGAAGAGTGGTTGATTTTCCACGACAGATGGTGTTTATCATCTTGATAAGTTGATATATTGAAATCTTTCTTTCAAATTATGAGCAAACTTTTGGTCCATAACGTGTTCACCCTTTCCAAATCAAGTTCAAATATTGTCCCATTGCTACAAATGTATGTTAATCTGAGTCATTAGGAACTTTTAAGCGGTTATCCATGATTTCTTGTTTCACTGTGGTATAACTATTCCTTAATTCTTCTATCAATATAGGGAAGGTTGGAGACCACACAGATTATGTAATGGCTATAAAAGAAAATAGCTAAACATCTGAAAATACCCACCTCTACTATTAGGGCAATAATTAACAAGTGTAAATCAACTGGCGCTGTAATGAACCTGTCTGGAAGAGGACCCATGTGTCTGTAGCCCACATGCATAGTGTGGAGGATGGTTTGAGGTTGCAAAATTATCCAAGGATCACAGTTGGAGAACTGCGTTATCAGAGTTAAGTTCCCACAATCATTCAACGTCATTTCTATCCATCTACAAAATATGGTAGCATTGTAAAAGTATTGGGATAGAGCCAAACCACCTACCTCTTACAAAGATAGCCCAACATCAAAGTGAAAACCTTTCTAAAGCTATTCCCATTACAGATTACAGAACCATGATTACACTCTGCCATCAATTCTAAGACATGTATATAACATCAGTGCTACCACAATAGATGTAACACTGCTGCTAAGTTCATCCACCATCACATCAATTTACTTTTCAGTTTGCTTAATGGGTAACCTCATTTCAATGTTTAGTCGCTGATGATCACAGCAACATTTCTCACCTTATTTCATTCATAACACTAATTTGGAAAATGATTTCAAAGGAGATAGGCTAGTTGGCACAATTCCTGATTATGTTTCTAGCAAAACTCACTAGCGAGCTTGATGTCATAATAAAAAACTAGGGCCTGCTAAGCAGGGTCAGTTGCCAACAACCAATGAAAATCATGAATGGCTACTGTCTGGCCAATCACAAAGCAAAGAAGCACTGAATGAACTATAAACACAGTACAACAGAAAACTGAATGTCTGCTTTCTTAGATCAAGTATTTCTTATACAATACGTTTGTTTGCTAGATGACATGTTATAATGTGAACTGAATGACTTGCAAAACAGCTGTGTCTTCTGGATCATGAAGCACCTCCTGTTTAATAAGCATCTCTTCTGTTCACCTTGGAATATGGCTCCAGTGGGTAGGACAGTTGTGTTCACCTTGTAACTGGGCCAGAGTGAACCTTCAAATGGACATTGTGACAAAAAATAATAGGTTTGTTTTTTAAATTGTCTGTTGCCTGAAAGTAGTTGCACAAAGTAAAAAATTGCCACTGGATGCAAGTAGATTTTCTATTTAATTTCCTAGCGTGAAGAGATTGCCTCTCTGGTTGGCCTGGCCTGATGACATTTCAGATGAATGGGCATGTAGATGGAGATGATGAGCGGTGTACTGAGCTGCTACTGCTTCTGTCATTCCCTCTCACTCTCAACCCTTTGTGTTCTAGACTGTATTTTGTGCCGTCACTCTTACTTGCTCATTCAAGTCCCAGTCAAGTACTGATATCACGGTACAAAGAAGCAAAGTACTTTGTTTCTGGTGCACCATAGATATGGTATGACCTCTTTGAATCGCACAGGGACGTAATATTTCCTCTCAAAATGTTGCGTAATGTGTTTACCTTTGATCAAAGTCACCTTTATGCTCGATGTGCTTAGTAGTAATGTCTATCTATCGCTCCATTTATCTTCTCCATCATGATCACAGAATGAGGGAGATGCTCTGCCCTCTCTGATTTCCAGACCACGATGCTGTAGGTGTTTGGCTCCAGATGTTCAACAGATGGGCCTTACTAATATTACCCTGGGGGCTCGCAGGTTTCAGCCCACACTCGTCTTCGCTCTTTCAATCTCTCTCTCTCTTTTGCCCTCTTTCTCTTTCATTTGCTCCCCCTCTATTTTTCTTCTTCCCCTTTAGTCGTTCACTCCTTTCTTTCCACCCTAGACACTCTTTCTCTCCCTCTCTCTCACCTCCGTCAGATTTGTTCTCCAACATGGCAGGCGTAAGGACAGTGAGGAGTGTGGGGAGAGATTTCCAGACTCTGTCCCATTCTTCATCGGTAGACAAGCGCCTGTGTTCCACCTGAAACCCCTCTGGATTTACGCTGGGGCTGTAGCCATCTTTCTTCCGTTAATCACCTCGGGGCTGGGCGCTCTCTCGCCCGTCCTGGGGCCGATGGATGACCCGCAGGGAAATTGAATGGAACCCAGCCAAGCCTGACGCTCCAGAACACTTTCTAGGTGCCACACAGAGAAGCACTCTGCAGAGACAAAGAACGTTTAGTCTCAATGGAGTTTGCCGAATCAGATCTGCTTTGATATACAACGATTGAGGTCGTTGTCCTTGAACTAACTTCGTTTTTGGGATCGAAATACTTGCTTGACAGACATCTTTGCATCGTCCAGTATGTCCGCCTTCACATTTTTTAAAAGCCATTTTGGATTATTTGCACTGTAGACAATATTTTCCATGTGACACAAACTCCTAAATACTTAGAGGGCAGATCCAATGCAAGTGCACAAGAAATACCATTTTATAGCTTTGAGCTCAGGAGATTCCATAATCTCAAAGTCTTCGTAGTCCGTTATCAAGGGCTTGGAAATCATTTCACTCTATGTCAAAAAGGTATTATGAAGGACACCTTTAGAATAGGTCTTAAGCTTGCTTTGGTATGATGGGTTTTTATCTATTTCCACTATAAGGTTCAGTGGAGTCGTGTCTGCAGAAACAGTTTTATAGAAAAAAATTACACTTTTAAAAACTACAATAAAAGTAAGGAAATAGATAATTAGTGGAGTTAGAGAAACCCCTGATACACTCCTCCAAACTCTCGGTATGTGTCATTATCTTCCCTCTCTCCTCCTTCTGGGGTTTGTTCTTTCTCTAACTCTCTTTTTACTTTACTTCTCTCCCCAGTGCCTTTTAAGGCCTTTGGTGTTCAGCCAATGAAAAGGCTCTGAGGCGGTGTCACTCAAAGGATCCAAAGTGACAGCATGTTGACAGGCATCGGGCGAACGATCCAATAGGAAAATCTAATTACCATTAGCCAGAGCCCAAGCCTCAGCCTCCACATGACTGCAGGGCCTATTACCTAAAATTAACGGAGACACACAGAGACAGATCACTCAATGTCTGTCTATCTCAGGTCACAAATACCAAGTCCTTGCCTAAAACGCTCTTCACACTTTGCCCAGCTATCTCGAGAGATTTAGAGTGTTTATATCCATGTATTTGGCACGGCATATGATTCCATTTTCCTTATATGTGTGTGTTTTTTCGACTGCGAGGCTGGGTTTACGATTTGTAGCCACATTCTACCACTCTGCTTAAGAAGGTTTGAGTTTGCCATTACACGGAAGCCAGCTCTTAGTTGAAGTGTAGGTGGATTATTTCTTTCTGAGTGTCAATTCACGTAAATCAATTTTGTGAATGGGGATGTTTATGTGATTCCTGTGCATCAGCTAGTGTATGTGTTGTGTTTGTTTACTGTGTCAGTCTACAGTATGTATGTTCACACACACACAGACACACACACATTAACATTTTAGACATGTAACAAGAATTCTACTCCTGAGTGACTTAAATGTGATACACATTACATACTGTACATCACGACATAAAAAGTTGTGTTATGTTGCAGGCGGTATTCTCGTTTTACACCAGATGGCTTTTAACACAATATTGTCTTGTTTCCACTGCAGGTCCTGCTGGCGATCAAATTAGAATGTGAAATTGCTGTGTGTTCCTATACACTGTCAACCATTAGCAGCTCTGCTATAACACATAACATTTTGGGTGTATCTGTAAGTGAACATAGACTATTTTTATTTGGGATAGCACTGGTCATAGGACCTTAGTACCTAGAAATACAACCTACCTACCACAAAGCTCAATAGACGGGAATGTTGGCGTTTTCATTTTTTGTGGGGATGTTGCTCTCTGCTGAACTGTTAAATAAAAAGCTAAATTGTAAGAAGGCATTTGTGGGATGTGCTTTTGGAATAAACATACAAATAATTCAGAACTTCAAGAGATGTAATACAACAAGACACTGAAGCCGTCTAAAAATAGAAGCATGTTTCAGTAAGACAACAAAACTTTTAAGGATTAAACATCAAAAGGCTGAACTGATAACTTTCCTCTTTATTCTCTCCTGTTTTTGATCCACTGCACAAAAAATATCCTGGGAGACAGTAAAGGATATTTTCAATGCAATCTTTATACATTGTGTTATTTAGTTCTATTCAGAAGTATTTATTTCCTTAGACAAATCTGTCATTAATTTCAGCCCTTGTTGCTGTGGAGACAGTTTCAATGTCTGTGGTGATAAATTATGTCCTTAGTAAACTATCTTCTACTAAATTGCTTCTAAGTGATGCCACATTCCTTCTTTTGGTGTTTTCAAATTGTAAAGAGGTTATTCTTCTTACAGGTCCTGTCGGTTCTACTTAACACTGGATAGAGCACAGGATACATAATGAAACAACATGATTGTATATCATACTGTATTTGCATATACTGTACTTGACTACATACATTAGTGTAGTTTTACTTTCTTTACTCTCATGTCTGAGTTTTTATGTGTTTTGGTGGTGTGACTGTATGCTGTTTTGGCTGTGTGGATGTTTTGTATTGGCACTGTGTGGTGGTGTTGATGTTTGGTGTTGTGTCTGTGTGGTGGTATGGTGGTGTGGATGTGTGGTGTTGGAATTGTGGGGTGGTGTGGATGTGTGGTGTTGGGACTGTGTGGTGGTGTGGATGTGTGGTGGTGGGACTGTGTGGTGGTGTGAATGTGTGGTGTTGGAACTGTGGGGTGGTGTGGATGTGTGGTGGTGTGGATGTGTGGTGTTGGGACTGTGTGGTCATGAAGCTGAACCATTGGGTCGCTGGGATTTGGGGCAGATCCTGTTTGTATCAGTAATCTGTGGGAATGTTTCATGCTTTCAGATTCAGGACACTGATATACAGTACATGCTGCATTTGTCCGTTTGCTAGCATGATATGCTTTTCATTTCTCTGCCTAATCTCTCCAGCTTCCCCCCTGTAAACTGAGTGGCCCGAGTTATAAATTCAAACAGACAAATGTCATCTTCAATGTCTGTGCCTGATTATACACTCTGCATCTAATACTGCAGCCATTTAGGGCACACTGTTGTTTTTCATGTTTTTTTTCCCTGGGTTCCAGGGAATGATTATTCACAAGAGAAGCTGATAGAATTGGAAACCATATTATAGAAGTAGAAGGGAGAAGGGTTCTGACAATATGATGTAACCAAACATATTGGAAATAGTTTGATTGTGTGCTTATTTCCCTACCTTTTCCAGACAATATTTTACCAGTATGTCCGGACGTTGGTAACATGGTAAAACATATGGACCAAAATGCTTTTGTAGGGTTATTGGTTGGGGTTACAATTTATGTTATTGGAGTTTAGTTTATGGTAATGGTTAGGTCTATGGTTAGTATCAGGAAAATTAATTGTGCATATAAAATATAAATGTGTCCTGAAAAGACCTGACAACAGGATTTATGTGTGTCTGTGTGTGTGAAACTTACTTCTTAATACAGACTTGGGTGGATTTAGCCTTATCAGATTCTGGTAGCATGGATTTGGCATCCACATGACCATATCAAAAGTGGGAGTCCATCTCCCAGCTTGGAATTTACTGACAGCGTCTTATCTTAACTTGAACCAACCCTGGACTGGCAACAGTAGGTTCCAGTAGACCGGCAGAACAGAACCCTAAGGAGGTTCTTTAAAGAAGCTGTTGTTATATGTTGTGTGATTGAAGACAATCTGATACGCCATTGCCTAGCAACAGAATGTTGCCTGAAAATGCAGGGTTTCCTTTGCACAGGCGATTTGCTTACAGGGTCATAAACCAATGTGAAAAGTGGAGTTGCCAGAGACAGTCAATTGCCATGCTGCTTCCTAACCAAAACACACTTATTGTAGTTTCATTTTCAGCTAAAAACACCAGGTTTTTTAGAATATCTCTGTTGGCTATGTATAACTCATGAACACAAACACAAAAGCCAAGCTAATGTGTGAACGTTGTGGCCGTGACGGAAGAATTTGAATGTGCACCCTATTATCAGAAAAAAAGCCCAATTCCTAGTCTGTGAGAGCTTGTATCTCAAGATAGGCAGATGTTATTCTTGGACTTCTACTGCCGAGCATGAATACAATGCAGAGCAGACGTCTTATTGTTTAGTTTCTCAGAGATAAGACTGTGATTTAATGGACTGTACTCTGTGGGAGAAATGGAGGATCTTTTTGCTCCTTGTGTCAGCCTGGGCCCATTCCCTTTCAGCTAATAAAAGGTGTGGCTTGTTTAAACAAAGGATGACATTCCCTCTTAAGTGACCGGTTAAACAGAAGAACAAAGGGGGGGGCACTATAATGGATGTGATTGTATTAAATGGGTTGGGCGGAGCACATTAGTACTTGGTCACTCTGTTATCACAGTGAGCCTGTCTTCCTCTAATCACTTTAATTGGACATTATCAACGGCACAGCCCCTCACTGCAGCCCCTCAACTGCTGCTTCTCACTGCTGACCCTCACTGCTGCTTCTCACTGCAGCCCCTCAACTGCTGCTTCTCACTGCTGACCCTCACTGCTGCTTCTCACTGCTGACCCTCACTGCTGCTTCTCACTGCAGCCCCTCAACTGCTGCTTCTCACTGCTGACCCTCACTGCTGCTTCTCACTGCAGCTTCTCACTGCAGACCCACACGGCAGCTCTTGCCACAGGACCAGGACACGGGACCAGGATGGTGGGGAGGCAAAGTGAGAGCTGGAGAGTTCTAAGCAACGTGAATCAGTTCATTGTTCGAAGTAGGTGCTTTTGATGAGGGATAGACTGAAACCCTACAGGACACTAGTGCTCCAGGGTTGGAGAGACCTGGAAGGGAAGGTAGTAGTCAGGTGGTGGTTGTGTCTATGTGTGTGTGTTCAAAAGCTTAACAAGCGGGACATACGTGACTGAATTCTGGCCTTTAGTTAGACAGGCCCTGGTGTACTTCAGGTCTGGAGAAATTAAATATCTGTTTGTTCCAATGGGTTCATCAAGTGCTGTTACAGTTCATTTAATGATCCACCCTAGTGACCTACACATATGCCTTCGAACCAGATCCCTTGAAGTCTTGAATGACCCTGGGATCCAGTCTCTATGTCTCTCTCTCTTTCTATTTGTCTCTCTCTTTCTGGTCATCCCCATGCATGTTAGGATCAAGAAATGTCCACTGTTTTGCATGACAGTGCTCATGATTTGTGTGGGTGTGCATAGTAACAGGTGACCATAGTCAAAGGTGACCGGAGGATTGCAGGGAAGTTGATGTATGGTACATTTGATGGGGAAGGATATAGCTGAGGGGTTCAAACAGGATTTCTGGGGCTGTGGGGACTGATAATGACGGTTTCCAAATGGTTTTGTAATGGCTATTCACAAGATGGCGAGCAACTAAAATGCCTTGACGCTAATGTTAATGCAGATGGGTTTGTGGGGGGGAGTACCAGGTACAGCTTTATGTGCATGCATTAATGTGTGTTTGAATGTGTAGTCACTGGATCTGTCCATCCCGTCTCATTCCACTTGGCTCTGTGTGTGGCCATGCTTGCAGCAACTTGAAACAAATTGATCTTTAAACTTCTCAGTCCAGGACACCCCAGAAATATAAAAAACTGTTTTAACAATCTACTGTATCTACTTGCTCTGCCCTTGTCTTAAGTCTCACATTGTTGTGTTTTTCCATTTGCTTTACTGGACAATCGGGGCTTGATCTTAAATCAATTTCACTTGAACAGTTGCACTGCAAATTTGTGTTGACAGTCTGCCAAACAATAACCTCATTACAAGAAAGTACACTGTTGAACCAAAACATTATGATCACCTGCCTCATCCTCCACGTGCCACCAAAACAGCGGCGACCTTTCGAGATGTGGACTCTACAAAACCCTTGAAGGTGTCCTGTGGCATCTGGCACCAAGACACTTGCAGTAGATCTTTCAAGTCCTGGAAGTTGCTGGGTGGAGCCACCATGGATCAGACTTGTTGGTTTAATGTTTTATGCTCAATGGGATTGAGATCTGGGGAATTTGGAGGCCAGGGAAACACCTTGAACTCTTCATGATGTTCCTCAAACCCTTCCTGAACAATGTGTGAAGTGTGGCAGGGTGTATTAACATAAAGAAAGAGGCCTCTGCCATCAGGGAATACCATTGCCATGAAGGGGTGCAATGATATTTAGGTAGGTGGTACGTGTCAAACTGACATCCACAAAAGCACCAGGACACAGATTTTCTCAGCAAACTGTGGCTACGCTGCCCCATACGCAGCAGAGTGTGATGAACAGTGTGTTGCGACACATTCCTCCCATAGACATCATAAAAAATTTCTATGACTTGTGCCACAGTGGACCTTCTGTCAGCTTGGACCAGACGGGATAGCCTTCGTTGCACACGCGCATCAGTTAGCTTTCGGCGCCCAATACCCAGTTGCCGATTTGTGGTTTGTCCCTCCTCGGACCACTGCTGACCGGGAGCACCCCACAAGCCTTGCTGTTTTTGAGATGCTCTGACCCAGTCGCCTGCCCATAACATTTTGAGCCTTGCCAAAGTCACTCAGGTCTTTACATCTGCCCATTTTTCCTGGATCCAACACATTTACTATGAGAACTGATAGTTTGCTTGCCATCTAATCAACCCAGTCCGTAACATGTGACCTTGTCAGGAGTTTATCAAACGTATTCGCTTCACCTGTGAATGGTTATACTGTTTTGGTGTACAATCCTGAAATTCTGTTTTTTTTTTGCTCAATGTGAAGTTACTATCCAACTAGTCAGTTACAAAACTGTCATTTTGAGTTTGTGATAGTGACAATGCCAGATCATAGGCACTGTGACCTGGGATTTCCTGTGATGTTCTATGATCGCTAAAGTCCTTACCATGTAACCAGTTCTGTTGCTTGTTTTCATCATACAGCAGCCAGGTGCAGAACAAAACAGCACTGTTGCTCAGTCTGTTAATCACACAGGCTAATTGAACATTTATACAAAAGAATTTACTAGGTAACGACCCAAAAGTCTGTAATATTAAAACACTGTTTAAAGGGGTTTAAAGTCCAGGACATGCCAGTGTCCTTGGGATTTAGCTTCTGTTTTATGAAAGCAATTCCGAAATCTAGTTCATGGTTCCCTTCAGGACCATGATAGTGGCTCACCAGCTCCCATGTATTGATCCCAAAATAACATCAAAGGCTTTCTGACATTGGAAGTGTTGGGGGAGGGATGGTGGACACTGGGAAAGAAGGAAGGAAGGAGGAGTAAAGGGGGAGGATATCAGAAAGAAAATGGAGCTCAGGGCCGGCAGAAGAAAGAAAATATGCTGTTTGAAAACATGTCTGTGCGTATGTGGGTCTGCGACTGAGCTTTTGAGGCTGGTGTATATATGTCTTTTGTCCTTGCTTCCCATGTCAGTTGGACTAATGTAATATTGACTCCCAGGAGGGATTGTATTACCTGTGTTGGAATGTCTAAAAGGGGTTCTCTACCTCTCCAGCAATTACTGAGTCACCTAACGTTAATCTATTTGTTCAACTCCATTGCACATTGGTTGTATTTATATTGGCAAAAAACATTGCCTGCTTAGTTCAAAACTCAGTGAAAGAGCCGCCTGAGTGTGTAGCTGGACTGAGAGGCCGGGGTGAAGGCCTGAATGCCATTTAAAGAGTGGTCAGGGGTTAAGGCCTGGAGGCCTGTTTGATGCGTGGTCAGGGGTTAAGGCCTGGAGGCCTGTTTGATGCGTGGTCAGGGGTTAAGGCCTGGAGGCCTGTTTGATGCGTGGTCAGGGGTTAAGGCCTGGAGGCCTGTTTGATGCGTGGTCAGGGGTTAAGGCCTGGAGGCCTGTTTGATGCGTGGTCAGGGGTTA
>JACXGJ010005227.1:0-40179 GCA_016801105.1 Esox niger
TTGTGGAGCATGGTGGCCAGGCCTGGTGGGGTTGTGGAGCATGGTGGCCAGGCCTGGTGGGGTTGTGGAACATGGTGGCCAGGCCTGGTGGGGTTGTGGAGCATGGTGGCCAGGCCTGGTGGGGTTGTGGAACATGGTGGCCAGGCCTGGTGGGGTTGTGGATTATGGTGACCAGGCCAGGTCGGCTGTAGAACATGCTGTGTATGTGGGCAGTGATGTGTTTTGATCCAGGACATTCAAATTAAAATGTGACTTGAAGGAATTGTAATTTAGTCTCCTCCAAAACAATTTACATGTAATGTAGCAGTTCAGTTTGTAAAACATGTTGCTTTTAAAACTAGGATTTAGATTTAAATTTCCAGAAAGGGCCAGTTTGGAAATATATTCACACACTACAATCACTCACTCTGGATATGAATGCCTGCTAAATTACTTAAATAAAAATGTATAAGAGTTACAGGAATATCTCTAACAAAATTGTGTTCTTATATTTATATTGTCCCCAAGGCGTACTATAAAGTACACTTCAGAAGTTCAATTTCTTGTTTGACCATTATGTGAGGAAATAAAGTTGGGATATTTTCCTGCAAACGTAATGTCCATAACACTGGAATCCCCCCAATAGATCTGTCCCAACTATTGCATGACGTTTTATTGCATGCATACTTGGTGAGCTTGAAAAGGTATAAGAAAAACGAAATGAAATTAAACAAACTAACATTGTACGGTGTGAATTAGGCCTAGATGTGGAGAGCTTGTGTGCAGCATGTGTTTTGCTTGTGTATGATGATGATGATTGGTTAATTGCAGACAGGTTGTGATTGTAGTAAAAGAGCTGTTCTGTGTGAGAGTCCATATTTCACAGGTTGAAATGAGAGGGGGATGAACAAGGGCACGGGAGAGAGGCGTGTAATATGTTTAACTACAGCAAAGTAGTGTTTTGAGAATTGGTAATTGCTTACATCCCTCTCTGGCCATGAGGACACTGTCCAGATCTCAAGGTATATACACACACATGCACACACACGGGCAGGCAGGCAGGCATACAGATACACACATAGACACACATATAAACAAAGTCACACACATACGGGATTTTGTGGAGCATGTTTCAGGGCATTCAGGTCAGAGAGCCAAAATGTCACTTTGAAATGTCTAGGCATTAACTGACTTGCACAAACAGTAGCCAGAATGTGGCACAGAAGAGGTGTTTTTCTGTTGCAGAGAAAAATGCAAAATTTTATACATATCCAATCCCATAGCCACGTCCCACACTCTATTTTAAATTTTAAATTGTGCTCAATAAATTATATTCCAATCAGGTGTAATGGTACAGATTAAGATTCAAGAAATTATAAGCAAGAGAAACTTTTCAAAGTCATAATATTTACCCTGATAATTTTTTCATGACGTGGCAACTCAGAACTGTGAACCTCTTCAACATGGACATCATGTAATTTATAGACAGAATGGATCATGTTTTTTTTACCTCCTTACCTTTGCAAAATTACTTTGAATAAATAAGACACCCGTCCAGGTTTTTTTATAAGTCGTATGTGTGCCATAGGTTTACAATAACAAGCACAGCTCTCAGAGTCTGTTTTTTTGTTTGAAGGAAATGGACACAAAAATATACAGAATTCAGTGTAATTATATGTGAAGGTTTATTTAAGTTTAAAGGTACCATGAAGGAGAAAAAATACTAGATTATGGTCTATACGTGTTCTCTAGGAGTGAGTGCCTAATGTTGTCTGGGGCAATCTGGTAGACTGAATGGTTTGAATTTACTGCCCCACGACAGTAAAATTGTCCTAATCACTGGGTAAACAGATACTTCCCCTCCTATCAGAGCACACCGGCAAATGTGGAGAAACAAAATTCACTGTTAATCGTTGTTTTCCTACTTATTCTGATTTAAAAACACCAGCATAATTATTTGTAAGTGCCACTTTGATTTTGTGAATTTGTTTGAAAGAGGCTTAAGGTGTTTCACTGAATTATTCACTTAGGTTGGTTGTGGAGTTTGCTTTCAGCATTTTGAGTAAAATTAGATAGGATAGCTGGGAGCTGGGTAGTGGTACATACATACCCTTTGCCCTTTTTGAATTAGAAGTAAAATGTTATCACTATATCTCTGCATTTATTTTTTGAAATATTAAGAAGAAAAAATAATTTTACATTCATTTCGATTTTTAACAACATTTATTTTATTTTGTTCTTATTTTTCCAGAAAAGTCAATAAGAAAAAATCTTATTCACACAGACTTGCTTAGCAAGCAGGAATTGTTCAGCCACATTTTTTCTATGTTTGTAAAAATAGAAATCTACAACTATGTGGTCACAATAACACTCTGAAATGTTATACTACATTATGATGATTATCTTCTGTAAAAGTAGTAAAAAAAGATAAATAAATTCAGGAATTTCAGCCTGTTCTGGTGAGATGGAACTTTTGGTCTGCCAATGGCTATTCTTCTGGATAAGTACATGGGCTCTTGACTATCATATTAGCCAATCAGGCCTGTATAAGTAAATGTATTTACATTTGTTTCCTAACACCCACACAATTAGACCGCTAAATAAATATTACAGTGTCATTTTCAATTAAATGAACACCGTGATTTACATTTCTTTTAAAAGCCTTTACTGCGATTTAAGCTGATGAAGCGGAAAACAAACCGGAGGAGTTGAGACTGAAGGAAAGCAACAGGAGTCAGTCAGTCACAGTGGGCTGCTCACTCCTCTCTAGTACTGGCTCGGCTGGCCACAGTCGACTGATTGCGTGCCGGTGGTCCCACCGTGGCCCTGTGGTGGTGTGCTGCTCTGGGTGTCCCTGGGCTTGGGGGGGGGGGGGGTTTGGGCCGGGTCCTGGGTCTGGGTCTGGGACAGGCCTGCCAGCTGCCACAGGTGCCTGGCTGGAGCTCGGAGGATTGTTAACAGGGAACACAGTCGGCCTTATTGGTAACAGGAAGACAGGCCATACTCATTAATTACACTGGAAACTCATACTGGCTGGCCTCCTTATTTCTCCAGCACTGAGTCCCAGCAAGTCAACACTTGCATACATGCTTAAACCTGTTAAAAACTGATGTTTGTTGTTACACAACTGACAATGTAAAATTCAAACACAGGCGTATACGTACTCTTTTACAGACTATTTCCGATCTCAACATACATTATTCAATCTAATCATCAGATGGTATGATATTTATCGGGTTAATTTTGTGATGCATTTTAGTGAAGGTCGAAATGTAAATAAAATGTGCATTCTAAATGTATACTTTATATTTACATTTTCAAGTTGCATTGGATAATAAACAGCTAGTAGTACAATAGTCAGCAACAAATCATAAACCCTGTGGTTCTGACTGAACAGCGAGGCCTGTCACAGTAAACTAGTAAACACTTGTGATGCGTTTAAAATACTTAACATTATTAATTTTTTGTTGCCGTTAATGTTTTGTTTCTTTTTTGAGTCATTGAGATGTCCTTTGTATGTAGGTTGTGCTGGAGCTGTCTGGAATGTGTTAACTACATTTATTGTAATTTTGCAACAGCGTACAAGTAACAATTTCTTCAATATAGCATTGGAGAGTTGGCATTCATATCGAGAATCAAGGTCACACCACACTAGTTTACGAATCCTGCCTGACAACACGGCTAGCCTACACATCTGTTAGTAGAATGAATGTGCTTTTCCAAGCCGTTAGAAATGTGAATCTCTCCTTGCCCAGTGAATCTCTTCCCAACCCAGTTTTCTGTGAAAAACACATCAAACGAGAAGGTCAGCAACATCTTGCCAGCACTGACCCTCTTCTCCAACTGCTCCAAACACACTGTGTGTGTGTGCGAATCCACACCTTGCTTGAAGCATGGTAAGTACTTTTTTCTTTACTAGCCTAAGCTAAGCATTAATGTTATTGCCAGTTACATTTCTGCTAAATCTTGAATTCTAATAGCAGAATTTAGAAATAACTTCAACAACTAAATCTCTAGCCACCTTGACAACTTTACGCCTTTCGCCTATTCAAGTAGCCTGTAGCATGGATGCGTTTGAATCTGGGAATCATTTAATAGACACAATTAGTGTATTTGGTTGTTGTCATCTATCTAATGCCGGTCTTAATATAGAAGGGTAGTGAGCTGCTCTGAGACACCCAAAACTATCCTACAGAGTTTGGCCCATTTTGATTATTGTGTGTCTGTCTCTAAAATTGTATTTAAATACATCATTCTGGTGTATCCCAGTCAGTGATGGAATACTGAAGTATTCGGTCTTCTCATGGTCTAAACTGGTGTGGGAAGATCTATACTCTAATATTGTGCATGTGGATCTCCTGTTAGTATTAATAAACTGTGCAATAGACTAGGTTCAAAACACATTATTAGGGCTTTGATTTAAGATTAGTAACCCAGTTTCTCTGCACAGGTCATAGTTTGACCCTGTTGTGACGATGATCCTGTTTCTGTCTGTCTGCATGTTCTAATGGTACTCAAGAGCTTAGAGCAACGCAAGAGTGTGCATGTGGTTAACTGTTTAATTCCTGTTATAAAATATGTTAGTTCCTGTTATAAAATATGTGTTTGAGTGTTTATTGGTTTATTATGGCTGGAATTACGCTGTAATTATCTCTAGCATTCCCACAGAATATAAGGATAATGTTTTAACTGATTTGCATAATTTGTTAGGTAAACAAGTGCCACTTGTTGGCTGTAATTAATCTTTAACCGCTTTTCCCTTTTTGTCCTCTATCTCTCTCTCTTTATACTAATTTGTTCTCTCTCGCATTTTCTCTCTCAGAGTCATGTTCTCTTTCAGTTTCCTAGCAGTAAAATGGTGCCAGCCTGACACATAAATACAGAGACCATGTAACTGAATCCTCTCCATCAAACGTGTACAGTAAAGAGCAACGCTCTGAGTTTGAGCGTTAAAAACACAGCGGCATGATAAGGAGTTAAAGAGAGACTTTGATATATTTTTTATTGTGTCCATAAAAGGCCATCACGATGGAGAATGCAATGTCTATAAAGTCCTAATGGAGATCAATTAGGAAGCTTGAGCTGCAATAAGGGCCTTTTACTGTGCCGTTGTCGCTGGAAACCAGTGGAGGCTCAAACTGTCATCTCTGAGAACTCAAGATTGGAACAAAAAATTTGAAGATTTCTCCTCCCAGTACATGCTTCAGCCCAAACCACATGTTTTTGGCAAGGAGGGGCGGTCAAATGGTGTAATACTTTCCAGTTCTTGCTTAGCGCCCCCTGTTGTAAAGGAGGACCATCATAGATTTAAAAAAAATATAGAAATCATAGTTAAACTATAGTATGTTGTTTCCATATTGTGTGTGTGTGTGCCCTTCTACCCCACCAAAGCATTACCACAACTGTAGCCTAAGAACCAAACATAAAAAATATAATATTTTTTATCTATAAAGTATGTTGTTTGGGGCAAATATGGTGCAGAACCATATTCCTGTGGCTTTGAGTTAAGACATGCTTAAGCAGAGCCATACTGTTGTTTAAATAGAGGTGCTGGTCCACTGATTCCGTTTCATTTATAACATTCCTTTTGATTTATCATTTGGAAGCTTAAAATATTAAATATCCTATCTTTAAATGGGAGAAAAAGGAATGTCATAAACAAATGCATTTTTTTTCTTGGAGCATTTAAATGTATTTTGTTGGTCAAAACAATGGAACAAAAAAGGTGGTTCTGTTTAAAATGAAACAATTCTTGAATGAATTTGGTACCCCTGGTTTTATGATAATTCTACTACATGTATTTGAAATACTGCTTCTCTCTGCCTGGGGAAAATAGCTACGCTGTAAAGTATTAGTGTGATAGGCCTTAAATAGCCCCTGCACTACTAAACAACACACCTTTCTAAAACTTGGACAAATATTAATCTACAAAATGTAGTGCACTATGATGGTAACGCAGAATACTTTGAGAACAGAATGTCTTTTGTCATGGGTATTTGTGTAACATCGGTTCATATCTATCTTGATTAATCTTTTCCCATTTTCAGCCACTGGCTATTTCCACTCACCTCCATTTTTTTAAGCATGAGGAAATGCTTATATCCGGTAAACAATTTGGTCACTTACTCTACAATATCTGTTACTGTTTTAACCTCCCATTATTATTAATTTTATTTTGATGTAATGCATTGAGGCACTGTAAATTGCATGAAAAACATGTATGCTGGGTATGTTGAGTGACCAACTGATCTACAAATAATAAGGAGCAATTCTTATTATTTATATGCTAAGCGATTTGTTGATCAGCCAGCTGGCAGTTGCCTGCAGTCGTTCTGAAGTCTACAACATGGCCAATGTTAATGATGGTTTAGCTGTATCTCATCAATTTGAAATTTACATGGAAGTGCACTGTAGCCTAGCGGTTAAAGCATCTGAACAGTGGCTAGTCTGAATCTTTGAACTGACAAAGTAAAATGTATTTGTTGTTCTCTTCCTTAGCAAGGCAGTTAATCCTAATTATACAATCGTAAAACTGTTTGTTGTCAAGCGTGATTTGGCTGCATCATGGGGTGGATTCGCTTGGCACTGACAAAGACTGGGTGAGTTTCAGATAAAAGAAACAGGATGCAAATAAGCAGAAGAAATGCTTTACAACACCTTTAATCAGGACAATAACTAGCAACACAAGGCCAAATCTACACTGGAGTTGGGTACCAAGAATACAGTGAATATTTTTGAGTGGCCAAGAGACTTGTCTCAAATACGTTTTGACTAACTTTATACATAATGTGATATATTTTTTATACATTTTCTCACAAAAATAAAACACAGTCACAGTAAAATCAATTGGAAAAATCCATTGAGGGTGAAAACCGCATAGTGTATTTTGGATTTGGTTATGCAGGGTCTGTTTTAAAGGTTGGTTGTTCAACATCTCCAAACAGGTTTCAGGGTTATACTGCTGCCTGATAATGGAGCTGAATAAACACCTGATGAGCCATTTAGTTCACAAACTAAAACAAATATCCTGGCAGTTTTCTAATGCTGGAAAGCTAAAAGTCAATCCCATGTCATACATACGGTCAGACTTAAACAGGACATACGATGCCAATCCTAGTATGTATTGCGTGTTTGTTATTCTCCTGTCACAACATCTCGGGTGAACTAAATGACTGGCCTGTCCTTCTTGGCAGGAACATAAAAGATTTAAAACGCAGTATGTTTTTCCTATGTGTATTTGTGTTTATTTTCTGCTCACATTTGCAGACATTTTGGTTTTCCTCAGTGCCTCATATTAGCACTGACATTAGTCCTTTAAGCAGAGTGTATTTGTGTTTCTGTTAAGGTGCCGACCGCCGTCACCCTGATTCGCCCACCATATTTACTGAGCTCACTAATGAGAACTTATTGAGGTGTAGGCCAACAACCAGAATGTTTCTTTTTCGTGGATAATTTATTTATGCAGGTAGACTACATATTCATATTTTGTCTGGACACTAAACGACAAATTCTATGATATTTGGAATACATGACAACCCATCTGTCAAAAGAAGCCTTTTTCTGGTGTTTACAAAAGGCATTTCTAAACTTCTTCTGACCTGGGGTGTTTATATGCCAAGTTTACGTTGTGAACATTTCAGATGTCATCAAAACCACCTTGCTGGAGGGGTATAAATTGGTTCCATTCGGGCATTCGGGGGAGCCGTTTACTGCTGCCGTGAGAGGCGTACAAGGGGGAAGTGGACAAAGGCTGGAAAATCAGTGTAAAAAGAGAGACAGCGTGGCCTTTCAGGCTGTCTTGTGATGAGAGCCAATCAGGGAGAAGCAACGGCGGGGAATGGCATGCCAGGCCTCAATCATACACCCGTCCTTTGGGCCGGGGGCGGCAATGTGTCAATCAAACAACCTGTGGGTTTCCAGGGACTTCGTAAAAGGGCACAGGGAGCTTCTCAAATGCACACTCCTCTCTGTGTCTGTATCAAAACCAGGAGAATGAAATAGAGATCTTTGCATGGAGTGCAAAGATTTAGAAACATTGAAAGTACAATCCCTAGTAAAAGTCTGCACACCCCTTTCACAGGCTTTACATTTTGCTGCCTTAAAATGTACTAAAAAGGATTTCAACTGAAAGATCTTCAACCTAATCCAGATTTTTCAAATACAAACAAAATGTCAAAGAATATCTCCCAAAATTAAGATGAAATATGTGTGTAGGATTTCTGCGAAACCTATAGTTTTTAGTTTTTTTTAGGATTAAACCAATTTAAATTGCAAACCCATGTAAAAAGATATTAAGAAAACCTACATCAGTTTTCTAAAAACCTAACACTGGGACAGGTGTTAATTTTTCCTGAATGTACCGACTTAAATCTGCTTAAAAAGTGTATATGGTTTCAATATTCCTATCAATCAGTGATTCCTAATCAAACTCACTGGCCTTTTTCAGACATTGAAAAAAATAAAGCAATGGGTATACTGTGTATTGCCCTAATACTTAGAGGTAGAGTATTTAAAAAAAATCATAGCTGTCAAAGACACTTTATAAGTAATAATAGTAATTATTAGGTCTGAAGACCCCCATCCTCATTTTGAATTCATTAGGAATTGTGAAAAATCATGAGTGAGTTGTGTGGATAATATTATTTGTGATCTATTTTTATATTATTGAAGGGCAACAACCTGTGAAGACTGCTGGGATTGTGCAAGCCTGCACCAGCTACTGTAGACATAATTATTACAAAATACAGTATATATTAAATAACAAAAGTTTTGAATGGGCACATATTTTATTATGACATTGTGAATCTAAAGGTAAAAGCAATCATTTATGAAGAAGTGACAGTCAGTAGATGTATTCAATCCAGGCGAATAGGGCTGTCCGTTTTATGACAAATTATACTTTTTTCATAAAAACGTGGCCCCGATTTATATATTGCCCTTCAAAAGCTCCCGGCGGTGAGAAATGACACAATGAACCTTAACTTAGCACTCTGTCATTTTAGACGCATACACTGTAGGCTTACTGCCAAACTTTAGACAGATTCCTTTGTTTACGTTAAGTGTGAGTGACCATGTTTGTAAATGGCCTGCGCATTGTGAAACATGGTCAGTATGAGGTTTCTCTATGAGTGAGTGGCTCCATGTGCATGTCTTCATGAGAAATGGGATTGGTGAGCGCGGGTGTGTAAATGAGGCCTATACACTTTCTGGGCGGACGGAAAGCAGATGTTGGGAATGTGTTAAATGACAGTCTTGTGGATAATCAACCTGCCATTAGAGAGGTATGTGGCGGGAGTCCTGTCGACTTGCAGAGGATTACATTAGTCAAGTCCGGGTGGACGTGCGTCAGCCTCGCTTGTAGGGAAAGTCTGACAAAAGCGCACTCACGTGAGCGCCGTGCCGCGCGACCCACCCACGTGGACACCGCCGCGCGTGCGCAAGCTGGGCCGCGGGTCCTAGAAGTATTACTTACCCGAGCTTGTCCTGGAAGCACATCTGTATGAAACGGGTGACTCATAGGACAGGGCGGAACGTGGATTCCAGACAGGCTGATTGCTCAGTGAGGACCTTTGACCAAGGTTAGCGCTGGTCCCTAACCTAAGGTGCCAGTGCTTAATGTTTAGGTACTGTCGCCACAACTCTCCGAAACGCCCTTCTTCGATAAAACGACTTGAAGTGTTCACATGCTCAGACAGAACACACGACTCCAGCGTGGTCGGTCACGTGAGCCAGATCGCTAGTTGGGCCTAGAGGAACACGTTATGCGAGAATAGGACTCATACTCAACTTCTACTCACATTTCATTTGACGGAACAGTGCTGCTACTGCTAGGGAATATTTAGACACAGAATACACAACATCTACACAACGTTTACATGCGTTATATACAAATGTGAGGTGAGCATATAAGGCAATAAAGTATTAACAACATAGAAGTAGTGGCTATGCAGTATAAAATACATGGATTTATAGTTAATGTACACATTTTCAGTATCAGTAAATGATATCTACATGCAGAGAGATAAGCAGAGTTTTAGTGCCGTACCTCTAGTTGACAGATTGGAGGTGTGTTGTAGTGGTGAGCATAGTCTCATTAGTCCCTGGGACAGATGGACAGTTGCTGAGGGCCACATCAGGGATAAGGAACTATTGGCTGGGCATTTTGCTTGTGATTGACCCTGACTGCCTGCTGGAGGATGATTTTTGTACAGGGGTTGACTGGGGTGGAAGATGTTGGTGATTATCTTTCCAGGAGTCACAGTGATGAAGTACAGGTGGCAGACTGTACAGTATATTGCATATTACCAAACAAACAGGAATGAGTAAAAGATAAAGGCAAAGGTAAAAAATGACCGTGCAATGAATGCATATAGCTGGAACAAGACTGTCTGAGAGGACTGCCTTCAGATCCAGATCTGCTGGTGTGCATCCTGGGTGACCACTGCAAAAATTCTCACACCTGAGATTAAGGGAGACGTTGTTCACTAATAATCAGAAAGATAAAGCTAATGTTACATCTCAGCTCTCAGTCTCAATCTCAAGAGGAAATGTTGTTTCCAGAAGTCAACATGATGGGTTTTGTCTATATTTGGTTCCAGGTTATTGTGTCAATGTCAACTTTATTTATAAAGTATGTTTTTTGTCTGTGTTTTGTTCTGGGTAATTTTGTCTATGTTAGGTTCCAGGTAATTTTGTTAGTTAGGTTCCAGGTTATTTTGTTTGTTTTAGGTTCCAGGTTAATTTTGATTGGTTAGGTTCCAGGTTATTTTGTCTGTTTTAGGTTCCAAGTTATTTTGTCTGTTTTAGGTTCTGGGATATTTTGTCTGCTAGGTTCCAGGTTATTTTGTCTGTTTTATGTTCTGGGTTATTCCAGGTTATTTTGACCAGACCAGGCAACCAGCTAGTTAACCTCCCCATGGTACATGGACCAATTGGCACCATTGTTGCATGTTGCATTTGGGTTGTACTGGTTGGTCCAGTTTCTTCATGTAAATTCAGTAGTGGAGGAGTGAGCTTGTTTTCTTGCTGCTCTCTGGTGCAATAGGGTTAATAAATCCGAAATATGCTTACCCATATTCTCGTTGAGTTCTATTGGTCTGGGAGAAAGTGGTTATAGTAGTTCTGGGATGATGGTGTCAAAAGCAGAACATCCACAAACTGTATCCTTGCATGACACATTGGTTTATTGAGGTTTTGGGGTATCTAGGGTAGGCCCATGTTAATAACGTCATCCACAGGCTCTGTAGGTCAATCATATCACTAATATGTTGCTCTGATGTTGTTCTGTGCAAATAACTGACAAATCAGAATACATGATCCAAAACAAGTTCCACAGCTTTGATATATACGCATGCATTACTTTTTAAAATATTGTTTTAAATCGTGTCCGTTTTCATTGCCTTTTTTCTTTAGTAAGTTTGGTAGTTTTGTGAGTCTATATTAAATGCCCATCGGCCACCCCCTGCCAAAACACTAGCTAAGCTGCATGCCTTGTTGACAATAATGGCACACACCATTTTCCATATGATAGCAATGTTTTGGTGACCTGGACAGACCTTTCGGGACCGTTACTCCCCCATTTAACTCTGTCCCTCTAATCTGGACAGGCATTTGTGGGGCTGCCACATTGGGCATCCGGGGAGCAATAAAAGTTAATGGAGATTTCCAACCTGTTCGCTCAGGGATTCAAATTAGCAACCTATGGGTTATTGGTCAGATGATCCAAGTTCTAGGCTGTCTGACGTCCTAGTTTGACCATGAGTAAAAACATGAGGTAGGGGAGGAGAGAGAGAATTAAGGTGGGAAGAACAGCGGGAAGTAAGAGAGAAAGAGTATGCAAAAAAGAAGGCATGTTCAGGCTGCATTTGACCAGAAGCCAAGACCTGAGATTCCCCATTGTGGCCAGGCTCTACTGAGACAGCTGCAACTTTTCATGGCCTAAACAAATTTCCATCAGCCGCTGCTGCCAGAGACCACAAAACACTTTCAAACAACCGCTCACTTCAAGAATTTTGTCTCACCAAGAGATGAAAATGGGTCAGAAATTTGCCTCAGTGTTGCTGAGAGAGCGCTGTGCATTAGGCTAGCAGGGTAATGAAAACATCTCACTGGAAGAACAGTGCTAGTGCCCTTACAACCAGATTGACTTGCATATTTAAGGTCGTACTTGTGAGATGGTGGCCTGGGTCTGCGTGTGTGGGAAGGTTTACAGAGGCAAGGATGACATGTTTCATCTCAAATTGGTCAGGGACGGCCATTAGACTCCAAACTGAGCTGACATTCAATTGGCAAACCATTTAATTGATCGAAAGCAAAATAAATACCCTGCACTGCTAAACGCATGAGGTGGGGTGCTGATGTTTTCGGGAAGGGCTGATAATTCAAGGTGTCTTATGGTATTAGAACCAGCTGCCCCACATAACGTATTTTATAGGTTCAATTAATAGGACAACGGATTTAATGAAGAAAGCTAATTTGCACGCGCCTCTTACACATACCAGCCATCAATGAAGAGGGAGTGGGGGGTTGGCTGTCTCAATAAACCAGTGGTTTACACAGCGCGCTTGTGAAAACAACCGGGCCCAATCGTATCGTGACTGTTGAGGGACGGCTACAGGCAGCCTTTGTCGTGTGCAGCCTGCTGTGCATGCTGGGAGAGGGGGGGCGGGGAGGGGGCGGGGGTGCATATCGACATCTCTGTTTAATAAAGGGTTGATTGAGAGGAAGTAGGTAGCTGATTTCAACCAGAGAGAGAAGAGGCTGTGTTGGCTCAATGGGAATTAGCCATCATGGATTCAGATGGAGCAAACATTCCATTTGGCGAATGGGCCTGAAATTGAAACTCAAGGCAGATCACTTGTTAAAACAATGTCCATGTCATCCCTCTCTCCGTTCTCTTAACCTCGTCCCAGGTCCAGTTATAAAAGTGCTCTGTTGGGCCGGAGGGGTTTGTTTGAAGTCTGGACTGTGGAAGGGCTGAAGCAGTAAAGGGACTCCCCCAGCTTTCCCCCGGTCGTATAAATGACAGCTAGTGAAACTGAATCTGCTGCCCCTTCGTAAAATAGTCCTGATATCTGCACCGCCCTCTCTGTTAATCAAATTCGCCGTAATTGTCATCTGCAGATTTTAAAGACTCTAAGGGGAAATAGTAAGTTGACCTATGACCCGTGCCTATGGGTCGTCTGACAGTTTGTATATAGTCATGCTCCGCTGTGCATTACTGTCTGCACGGCCTTTGGGTTTCTGTGAGGGAGTTCGTGTCCACCTCCTCCACCTTTCCTCTCTCGTCCTCTCTCTTGCTATATATACATATACATATCCATCCATCCAATCCCTCAGATCTTCAAAGCTTGAGTTGGGCATAAATTCCCCCGAGACCATATGATTAAAACCTGGACAGAGGACAGGTCAATAAGATATGTGATCCATCCCGCCAGTCATCTGTCTCCCCTCACATGCTGCAGCCAACGTATCAGTTCGGGCCTCTGCTTGCGTTTAACACTGGGCTGTCAGGCGGCAGGTAGCCTAGCAGTTACTGAACCTAAAAGCTGTTGTTTCTAATCCCAGAGGCAACACGGTGAGAAAAACACAGAATCATCCCGTCTAGCCAGCCTATCCCAGACAAATTGGCCCTCCCTCTAGACTGTATTGGTTCCAGCGGCAGTGCTTGTAGGACCAGCTGGAGACACAGGACACTGCCTGGGATTGGAGTGAGGTTGCGACAGGTAGGGTGTGTTGATGGACACTGAAGTCGAGTCCAGCAGAGACTTCCTGTTCAGACCCTGGTTGTGGGCGTTGAGTAACTCCATGCCTACACCAAGCCCTTATCTCTAGGGAGAGCAAGGCAAAACGGTGTAGGGTTACATGACATAAGAGGGTGTTAGAAAGACCTTCATGAAGATGGGGGAGTGGACCGAGGCAGAAGCATTATATGCTGTGACGCTGAGAAAAAACAGAACACCGTGTTCGGACAGCAACAGGAAATAGGAATAGTTACATGGATAATATCACGGAAATTGTAAGGCTTTTACCGGACGGATGATCAAATTACACCATGTTCCAAATGAACATGCAAATTGGAATCAAGTGTCATAAACATTAAATATTTAGTTTTCAATCAAACTCGTGGATGGTATTGTGTCTCCAGGCTCTTTGGATCACTGAAATCAATCTCAGACACCTGTGATAATAAGTTTGCCAGGTGAGCCCAATTACAAGAAAACTACTTAAGAAGGTTGTTCCACATTATTAAGCAGGCCACAGTTTTCAAGCAATATAGGAAAGATAAAGGATCTCTCTGCTGCGGAAAAGCATCAAATAATGCAATGCCTTGGACAAGGTAAGAAAACATTAGATATTTCACGAAAACTTAAGCGTGATCATCGTGATGTAAAGAGATTTGTGGCTGATTCAGAGCATAGACGGGTTTGTGCAGATAAAGGCATAATGAGAAAGGTTACTGCCAGACAAATTGCATCGGATTAAGAGAGCAGCTGCTAAACTGCCATTACAAAGCAGCAAACAGGTATTTGAAGCTGCTGGTGCCTCTGGAGTCCCGCAAACCACAAGGTGTAGGATCCTCCAGAGGCATGCAGTTGTTCGTAAACCTACAATTCGGCCACCCCTAACCAATGCTCAGAAGCAGAAACAGTGGCTGTGGGCCCAGGAATACATGAAGACTAATTTTCAAACGGTCTTGTTTACTGATGAGTGCCATGCAACCCTGGATGGTCCAGATGGATGGAGTAGTGGATGGTTGGCGGATGGAGGAGTGGATGGTTGGTGGATGGTCCAGATGGATTAAGTAGTGGAGGGTTGGTGGATGGAGGAGTGGATGGTCCAGATGAATTGAGTAGTGGAGGGTTGGTGGATGGAGGAGTGGATGGAGTAGTGGATGGTCCAGATGGATGGAGTAGTGGATGGTCCAGATGGATGGAGTAGTGGATGGTCAAGATGGATGGTCCAGATGGATGGTTGGTGGATGGTCCAGATGGATGGTTGTGGATGGTCCAGATGGATGGAGTAGTGGATGGTTGGTGGATGGTCCAGATGGATGGTTGGTGGATGGTCCAGATGGATGGAGTAGTGGATGGTTGGTGGATGGAGGAGTGGATGGTTGGTGGATGGTCCAGATGGATGGTTGGTGGATGGTCCAGATGGATGGAGTAGTGGATGGTTGGTGGATGGAGGAGTGGATGGTTGGTGGATGGTCCAGATGGATGGTTGGTGGATGGTCCAGATGGATGGAGTAGTGGATGGTTGGTGGATGGAGGAGTGGATGGTTGGTGGATGGTCAAGATGGATTAAGTAGTGGAGGGATAGGGGATGGAGGAGTGGATGGTTGGTGGATGGACCAGATGAATTGAATAGTGGAGGGTTGGTGGATGGTCCAGATGGATGGAGTAGAGGATGGTTGGTGTATGGTCCATATGGATGGAGTAGTGAATGGTTGGTGGACGGTTGGTGGATGGTCCATATGGATGGAGTAGTGAATGGACAGTGGATGGTCCAGATGGATGGTTGGTGGATGGTCCAGATGGATGGAGTAGTGAATGGTTGGTGGATGGTCCAGATGGATGGTTGGTGGATGGTCCAGATGGATGGGGGAGTGGATGGTTGGTGGATGGTCCAGATGGATGGTTGGTGGATGGTCCAGATGGATGGGGGAGTGGATGGTTGGTGGATGGTCCAGATGGATGGAGTAGTGGATGGTTGGTGGATGGCCACTATGTCCCAATAAGGCTGCAACGTCAGCAAGGAGGTGGTAGAGTCATGTTTTGGGCTGGAATCATGGGGAGAGAGCTGGTAGGCCCCTTTAGGGTCCCTGAAGGTGTGAAAATGACCTCGGTAAAGTATATAGAGTTTCTGACAACTTTCTTCCAAGGTACAAAAAAAGAACCATGACAATGCATCATCTCATGCTGCAAAGAAAACCTCTGTATCAAACCCATCATAAACCCACAAGTTCAATGAATGCAAGAGTTGTGAAGGTGATATCAAAGAAGGGGTCCAATGTTAACATGTAACTTGACCTTTTAAGATGTGTTTGATTGAAGTAGCTATTGATTTCTGTAAATATGACCTCCTAATGCTGCAAGTTCAACAAATGACCATTCTTTACAAGCTATGAAATGTTTTGCAACTCTGTTGTGCATGATAATTTAGAACAAATCCTGTTTTCATTGGGTGTTTTGTTCAATGAAATTCATCATATACCCTAACGGTTGATGACTTGAAAATTATACTGACATTTGCATCAACTATGTAGGAAAATCAAGGTAAAATATAATTTGCATTAAAATTTGGAATGCAGCATAAGATGCAGCATTTGTTTCCTGCTTAAAGACCATGACCATCCTCAAGTGAAATTTGGTTTCATTTCATCAATGCAACCATTTCCATTTTCAGTTGCAGTTCATGTAAGGACATCAGACAGCCGATAGAAACAGAACTTGTACTGGGTACAGTTCCTAAAGAATACAGCCAATGACACAACATCTAAAAAGCGTTGATCTGATGTCAAGTTTGTTGAAGCGGGGAACCTGTTTTTTCATCCATCGCCGGGTGCTTGAAATCTAGGAGCATCTGGCGGTTACTAGAACGTAGTGACATGGAAGCAGCAGGGACCAGGCTGTTACAGCCCCCTTCACGCCGCATGACTCCCCCTTCACAGGTGTCCCACCTCGTAGGCCGCCGCTGGCCCGGCCATGTCCTCCGGTTTGATTCTGCTCGACACGTTTAACTTGTCATCTATGGGAGCCATCTGAGGCAGGGAGCAAGGCAGTGCCGCAGAGCACGAGGCGGGGGACGAAACCTGAGACGGTCCAGTCGTAAATTCTAGAGGACTTGTGAGTGATTTATGTAAAAGAAAATAGCTAACAGCGTCAGTAAATCTGAAGCCCTTGGAAATAGATTGTACCAATTAGTTTTAAAGGGAGCTGATTGCTCACATATTACTTTGGTTCAGGGGCTTAGTGTTTTAGAGGCCCGAAATGTCAAAGTTAGTTTTGAAATTGAATGTAGTCTCTTGATATGAAATGTATGGATTTGGATTCATAAATGTTATGCTACAATAAAATTATCCTCTAGAGTACTAAAATGTTGTCATATATCAACAATATCAGGTCACCTGGAAACCATTTCATATTGTCAGAGATATTTTTCCCTGGTGCCATTAGCAGCAGAACTGGCTTAGAACGTTTCTTTTGAAACAGACAGACAGGAAGGGGGCTAGTGTCTGGCCATGTAAATGACAATGCCTCTCTTAATATGTCTGCTGACATGCTTGCTGTATTCATTCCTCTTCCCAACTGGAAGAAGACAGTGTCAGCGCTGGTCTGGGACTGTTCCAACATATGGCACCTCCATTGTGTTCTGAGTAACTCTTTATAGGAACGAGAGTTTCATGGAGAAATTTACCATATTACAGCACTGAACAAATATGCACTTTATCGCCTCAAAATGAATGAGCAAATCTGATTTGAGTTCCACTCCATTTCCATTGACCCAAATAGCACTACAAGCAAGTCTAGTTTTCTGCTCAAGAGATTTTATTGAGATTCCCTGGCAATGAAAAACAAAATAAACCATGGCTATTTGTGTCAGTGTGTGTGTATGTGTGCACCTAACATGAGCACATGTGTTTGTTTGTTTGTGTGTGTGTGTTTGTGTGTAGTGTGCATTGGACAGTGCCTGTATAAGGTGTCTGCTTAGAAGTGTAGGTGTGTATGTGTAAATGCAGGTTTAACACGTAGGGTTTAACAAGCGGCCTCGTCTGTGATACAGGGGGCTGAAGTGTTTACTCAGTGCTCTGACCTTCTTTCTGAAACACTTTCACTGCGGGTAGAAATACCAGCACCTCTCTAAATCACCCAACAGCCACACAGGTAACATGATGCCAACGCTCCGCAGACCCTCCCATTGGTTTAGCTTGCACACATGGGCCCAGTCTAGACCAATGGAATTCTGGAACGTAGGTGGCTGAAGGATATTTTTATACATGGCTTGTTGTTGTGAAGCCATCTGTAAAAATTGCGTTAGGGTGTCTGGGTGTTGGGTTGTATGTTGAAACCAGATCACAATGCCTGCGACTAACATGTCCAAAAATAACCCAATTAAGAGGTAATGTACAGCGATCCCATTGCCTGATGCCCACCCTCCCCGCAGTCCAGTCCAAGCGGAACGTCCGGTTTTCTGGGGAGATTTCACGAGAGAATCTGTGACACCGAACTTGAAGATTACCAACGTGACATTCCCTGTTAACTCTTACACATCGACTGGAATGATTAAACAGTGCGGTGTGAGGAGAACATTTCCTGACACGTTTTTCACTTTTTGGGAAGACCTTTACATGGGGGATCTTGTTTCAGGAGTCTCTACTATGTTAAAGTTACTAAGATGCCAGTGAGAGGGAAGCCCCCTGTTATCCCATAACTGCAGAAATGTCATATCATGTTGGTCTGGTGATGCAAGGCTCATTTCCGGCCCTAGTGCCGTCACAAGGCTGCGGCAAAGAGTCTCCTATTTAGACTGGCATGGATAGATGTACCCGGTGTGACGCTGGTCTCCCAGTGAACAACAGCACAGACCGTGACATGATGAGTCAGCACTTCATTTCCTGTTCAACAGTGATCAGTTTGTACAGCATTACTCATGCAATGTCATGGTTTGGTGTTTGATTCCCAGTACTGCCAATATACACATTGCGACAGTGGAAATGAGCGTACACCACCCATTGTTTAACCATCAGCATCGCGTCAATGTGACAGTTTCCCGGTTACACCAGACTCCAGCTGATGATGCATTGCAAATAACGTGAACCAATTAGAAACCGACTGCGTCGGTTGATGCGCTTACACAATGCCCATTGATGCAACTCAACATGGACGGAATAGCTGTTTCAATTCATTTCAAAATCAATGCGATCTCTCAGTGGGTGATTGCAATGCCTAACGCCAGTGGCTGTAGTGTAACAGAATTGCAAGTAACTTTGGATGAACGTGTCTGCGAAACAGCATACATTATTAAAATACCACTTAGTGGTGAGAGTCAAGGCGCATTAGGGAGAAAAGACAGTTGCTGATTTGGGGTCTGGTATAATGTGTAAGCAAAAGACCAGGACACTATATGCGGTCAACACTTGTGTCTGTTGGCTTGTAAAACTTTGAAGGTGTAGAGTTGAACACGTTCCCCAGACAGCTTCAGGGTGTACTGTCCCAATGACTCGATCTGATATCGGATCTCTCTGCCACCATGACATTACAGAATGGCCATGAGAACCCCAAATAGAGATGGGATCAGGGGTCACTGTGTAGCAGGCTGGGATTTGTCATGTGAGATGGGTTACTGTAGGTTAGTGTCTCCATCAAACATGAGATAGTCTTGTCCATTGACTGCAGCTGAGAGAAAAAACATGCACCAACTGCAGGCAACATACCAGCAGCTGCTTGTAAGCTGTGTGGAAACCAATGGAAATATGTGGCGCTTCTGTATGTTTTCATGTTGAAATTCATTTCCTTTTCAAGTTTCTGTCTTGGATTACACAGAGAATTTCCATCCCTAAATATTTAACGGTGACAAGGAAGAAGAAAACAGAATTTATCCTTTGTTTCTGTGGAAATGGATAAACCCTTACGATTACAATTTCATGTCCGTTTTAACTGAGTATCGCCTAGTAAAAACTAAATGTATTGTTTAATTTAACATGATCCTTTATAAAATAACTAAAAAAGTACATATGCATTACACAGGATCATCTAGAAAGCAATGAACACTTTTTGCACTCATGTTTGTATATTGGCAGCACCGGATAAATGTAAATTCACATACAAAAGTTGCCTAACAAAATTCAAATTTGTCAAAACTGGAATTGATTGTCCGTGAAGTCAGACACAAGCCAGACACCAAAACAAAACACTGCCTTTGAATAGAAAACTTTATACCAAATGTAAGCATGGCGGTAGAGTCATGGTGTGGGACTGTTTTGCTGCCTCAGGTTCTGGTCGCCATGCCCTCATTGTCAGACATGCATTCCATACTGTACCAACATGGAACTATCAACAAGACAATTCAACAGATTACTCAAAAAGAAGAAAAGAAGTGTTATGAAATGGTTGTGTCAATGTCCAGTTGTCAAATCCTATGGAAATGCTGTGGGGGGACTTGACAAGTGCCGTGCATGCAAGAAAGCCCTCCAGACAGAAGCAATTTGTTCATTAGTAATTCACTCTAGTTTTACTCAGTTTGTCAGCAACAAGTGAACATAGAGGGTACTCTGAGCAAGTTGATAGGGCAGAGGGGCTGGTTTAGGATTAATGGACCTTAAAACATACCTATTGTAGACAGATCCGGTAGGAAAGCCTGGTCTAACAGGCCTGTTATCTTAGGGTTCATAGTTGGATCCCTTGGGCTCTCATCCCCCCAGACGTCTCAATTTCAGCCCTGGAATCAGATGGTTTATACCTCTCCGCTCCCTCAGCCCAGGAAGACTGCGGATGTAAAAGGACACCACTCCGTACAGACTGCATATGCTCACCAGGGTCCTGCCGTGCCCTCCTGCACCACAGACCAGCAAACCACAGGAACCTACCCAGAACTACGGACCCAGACATAGGAGAGTGCCCACGGCCCGGAGTAGTGGCCTGAGGAGCAGATGGAAGCCTGGCCAGCCTTGCTCCTCCCTGGGTGGGAACTGTTGCCCCAGACTCCCCAGGGAGAGAGGGACAGACTGGCCCTGCTGGAGCTCTCTGTTCGAGCTTATAGCCCCGTTTACCCAAATTAAATTACACACATTAACCAGCTAGCCATCTCCATTCGGACTCCAATAAAGTTAAGCACTAAATGTCCGAGAGGAGTGTGAAAAGTTGACAGATTTATTTTTATTTGGTATCTATTTCTGATCGATATTTGTTGAGGGTTATTAGCAATGCCGGCCCAAGTATTACCTCTGTATTGTAAAAGTACATTTCTAAAAAAAGGATCAACAAAATGAATGATTGCTCCTCCAGCCAATCGTGGATGTGCACAGACAGCACTTTTCCTAATTCATTGCCTCTAGCTACACAGGTCAACTGTGAACATGCAACGTGAGAAAGGAGGTCTGTTCCGCCACAGTTCAATGTTTATCGATGGCTAATGGATTTTCTGCAGTCGCTCCATTTGTTTTCTTTGTAAAACAATCTACACATTGTTTATGACTGGGCTTCAAAATAGAAGCGTGACTCAGACTCCGCTGAACACGACTGTGTGTGACCCAACACCAGTCTGGGATGGCAGGGGGGAGGGTGGGTTGGTGAGCTTGGATGGACTTACTGACTAGGACAGGGGTGTGGGGGTGGTAGAAGAGAAGTGAAAGCGGCGAAAACGAGAAAGATTTCAGTCCAGATTGTGTCAGTTCCATTTTTCTCACACTCCATCCTCTGTCAGCCAGAAACCACAAACGAGGTTTCAGCACGGACGATCAAAAGGCCCACCTGTCACCTCCACATCTGTCTCTAGCTGTGACGCTGTCATGGACATGCTACAGATAGGCCAACTAACACTGACATCGCCACTGCAGATTATAAACACACACACACACACACACACACACACACACACACACGGCTGGGGACTACCTGATTACATGTAATCGGATTACAAAAAAATAACAGAAATCCGACACAGGCAGGGAGACAGACGGCCAAAGGCAGTCAGGCAGCAGGTTCATCTGACCCACTAGCTGAACAAATGACTGAAACACCCAGTATGGTTAGGGTTGCTTTTGTAGACCAGTAGGCAACAGTAAAAGTGAGGAATGACTGTGTGTCTGTGGAACATACCTGTATCCTGTAGCCTTCCCCAGAGACATTTCACGTACAATACCAACCACATGAAATAGGCATTGTACAAGAGCTCTGAGTTAGCACAGGGATTTGGACTCTATACAATAATATGTCTGATGGCAACGTTGACAATGTAAAAGGAGGCTAATCGAGTACAATAACAAAGGTTGAATCCAGTACTACAAAAATGTGGGTATAAAAGCGGCTGTGTACTATGATGTATTGTGGTAGAACAGGGTTTCAAGAGTATTTGATACCTCTGCAGTAATCTCCATACATTCAAGCTTTAGCATTTAAAGACCAGGACAAAGAATATCTGCACAAAAGCACACCCAATAGGATTTACTTTATAACAGTTACAAGACACCGTGTTTAAATGAATCTTTGCATGGGAATGTTTAGAGAGGTTGTCTCTAAAATATAACGTTGTCCCTATTATATTAGTGGATTACCATAAACTATGGATATTTGACCTCAGAAGATTGTGGCAGATGTCGAGGTGATCTGATCGTAACTGAGGCTTCAACCTCTCGGAATGAACCGTGAATGCGGAACAGAGGAGACCAACTTCCTGGTTTCTTCTTGGTTTGTCATTGGAATCAGGTGGGATGATCCTCATAGTGTAGCAGCAGTGTGATTCACGGTGAACTTTCTGTACACTCGGCAGTCTGTGCCAGCAGCAACGGCCTTCCGGCATTGTTCTCCGGAAAAAAAGAAGACGGATCGTCTTACCTTTTCAGGAAGACAGAAAAAAAAGGCCTAAAACCTCCCTGGAATAGAAAGGAGAAGGCAAGCGGTGGGGAGGGGGGGACGGACAGAAATTTGACAAACATGTATTGACAAAGAGAGACAGAAGCTTCACAAGTGAGAGAGAAAGCTGCCATGCAACAAAATCAGTCTTCTGAGTCTTTCTTTCGGATTGACGCTACTTTCAAACCAGTGGCATTCCAGGGTCCAATATTCAATTGTGTTTGAGCAGCGATCAGTCCACTGTCCAGTGACCACCCGTCCATACAGAGCGTAACCCAACCTACTGCCTCTCAAGACACATGATATTTAGGGTGTGCAAGTATCACAGTCAGACACAGAAGTATTTATGCATGTTCACACGCATGTTCCATGACACTGGCTTAAGATCGCCTCATTCCCACAGCGTTTCACAAGAATGCCCTGAGTGATTCATGACAGAACATTTTACAGTTGGTGCTAAACGCTATAAATAATCTCATAATAATCACGATCACTGTCATTGTTACTGGAGCTATTGTGAGGCCTGTCTCTGGGGCCTCCCTGCCTCTTGGCTGTTTCTTGGGGATTTTTTGTCTGTAAGCTGAGATCTCTCAGACACGAACAGGATCTTATCGGTCGGATCAGGTATGTATAGGAAAGTGATAGACTCACTTGCCCCCTAGATAAGGAGGCACAAGTTTCCAGATTGTACCTCAGGTGTATCCGCTTACTAATAATCGTGCTATTGTTGCAGTCCCTCCGGCCCTAGGAACGACTTCCAATGGCGGAATCTAGTGATACCGCGTGGTCTAGCCTCACTCAATCCGGCTTGACTTCTCCAGGTATTGGCATGCAGAGACAGGTGTGACTCAACTGTTTCTGACCGGGTCAAAGGTGAAAGGGGATTTGCGAGGTCATGTGAATTTGCCCGTAAATCACCGTCATTCTACTGACCCTTGACCTTTCGTTCAGCACAGTTCAGCCACCTGTTTGTCCTGCTACCTCCTACCACATTCAACATTCACCTGGGAAGGTAGAAGTCTACACCAAAGTTTAAGAAGGCACACGCGGGAGCACAAACACACTATACAATACACTATGCCAATAGTTTAAATTTGTATATTATTTTATACAGCCATCTGGGTAAATATAGTCACATGTCAAATGGAGGTAGAGGTGTGCTGGATTAAACATGACTAGCAAAGAGACTCGTCTATCCCACCTCTAAACTTTAACAATTGAAGGACATTACATTCAGCACGTATTTGACCTTTTCAGACAGTTTATGTTTACTTAAAGTGATTGACGGGAGCACTTAAGGTTAACTGTCTTGCTCAAAGAATTGAACTTCAGATTGTTCACCTTACTGGCTCAGGGCTTTAATTTACACACCTTGTGTTTACCTGTGAGGTTCTAACCACTCTGCTATTTTCTACTCCCATATTATGCTTTTGAATGTGTCAAAGAAGAATTTCACCATTAATTGTTTTTCAGTTATGGTTGATGGTCTAGGGGACCAACACGTGATTCATTTTTCTAGATACACCCATTAAAACCCTCAGCTAATCAGGCCATGCAAGTTCAGAGGCTAAGTGGCAGTTCGCCCTTCCCAGAGTTAACAATATAGAGCTCTGGAAAATATTTTTTCTTTCCTTTCTCAAAAAGTTTTGAGTGAGGAACAGAAGCATTCAGTTTGCAGTGGTCTTAATTTTAACCATTTTGTTCCTCACTCAAAACCTTCCTTTTCGACTTTTTGGAAAGGAAAGAAAAAGGTGCAGTGGTCTCTTAATCCTTTCCTAAGATACATTTGTGGATTTGATGGGTGTTTCAAGATTGTTCACAGCAGTAATGGTGTGCAGCGAGTGATGAGAATCACACAGATAACACATAGAGCTCACAGAATTAAAAAGGAATCTGTAAATTAAAGGACTCTACAGTATAGATGGCATCTAAGACATAGTCACGCAATATCATCACTCAGTAACTGCTTTCATGACAATACCACAGGGCTAGAAAAGAGAGATTTGACAACATCTGCAGCACATCAAACATGCTGTAGCATGAAATTAGCAATATGCTAATAACTAGGAAAATGTACTCATTACTGGAATGGAAGAAAGCATGGCTTTGGGGCTGCACACTTTGAGAATACTTTACAAAGCTACTCTAAATATTAGCAAAGCTGTTAGCCAAAACGAAAATAGCGTACAACTATCCTTGGCGGGAAAATGTTGAGTTTAACTTTGAGCTTTCTATAGTTCAACTTTGAGCTTTCAGTTGGGGGACATGAAACCTAACAATTAGAGAACAAGGACTGTTTGGGGGTATTGGACATAGTAATTTGGACAGTAAAATCAATGAAAGCACCAGGTGGACTGTAAAGCAAGGTCATAACTTAGTTGATAATTTTTGAATTTTTGAGTAATTTTTTGTAACTTGCAGCATGTTTTGATGAATTATGTGTGATTGTTGTACTGCAGTCACAAGGAAAGAACTGTACGCCTGCACCTGTTAATTGCAAAATCTCTCTTATATTTCAGAAACAAGTTGTGTGTATCATAATCCATACTTTGCTATCTTGTGTTCTAGTTTTCAGCCTATTTATGTATTCTGTCAACCTGCCAATTCATATTATTTTCTGTATAGTATAGTATGCAGTGTTTATATTCAATTATTTATGTTATCATATAATCAACTAAACCCATTCTTATGACTGCTCTGTCACGTCCTGGCTTTGCCCCTAGCCATCTTCGCACTGGCTGGGGCCATAGTCAGGACGGGACTAGAAGAGATGCCTTTAGGCACCTCTATGTGCTTGGGTTTCCCCAATTGGAGGCAGGTGTTGGTTGTTGCCTCCAATTGGGTAACCTATTTAAGTTGACGGTTTGATCACACTGTTGTGGTTCATTTTGGTTTGTCAGCCGTAGGCTATACTACCCAGTCACTGGAGCCGCTTTAGGTTTGTTTGTTTCTTTTATCATTAAACATGTATAACCGTCACCCTTTTGCCTCTGCGTTTCTGTCCTGGAACCAGCCATGTGACATGCCCGTATTATTCAGTTTTAGTTTACAAATCCTCATTAAATAATCTTAAACGTGACCTTCGAGACTGAGACTAATACTGTACAGTATTGGCACCTTAGGGAAATATGAAAAAGACTAAAAAAATAGCATTGTTTATCAGCTTGATCTGACAATAATGGCCTGTATTTAGTACCTTATTCACCGTCCCTTTCCCAGGATAATAACACAGAATTGTCTTCTATAATGTTTGATTAGGAGGCAACGCACAGGAAGAGATTTTAGTCCATTTCTTAATTTAGAAACTCCCCAGACCCTTCAGAGTTTTTGGTCCTTGTCTATTTACCATAGAGTGACAGTCATTCTGGAAAGTACCGTCTTAACCCAATATGCAATTTAAACAATTCTGACTGAATTTAATAAACTATACTTTTTTTATATAACATGGCTAACATGCAGACTGTCAGCTTTCATTTTAAGTTATTTTCATCAATATTCGATGTTGCATTTCATTTTCCCACATTTCATCAGGTGCAATAGGTATTTAAGACACAAGAAAACATTATAATTTGCACTTTCTAACCAATTGCATCATGGTACAAGTTAGGCACCTGAAAGTTGAACTGAGGTAATTTATTTAGGTAGTAAGTGTTATATATGGTATGTGTGTGTGTATATATAAGCTGTTTTTCAGGTGTTGGCTATTCCTTAGTTATTTCATCATCAATTAAGCAGGTAAAAGGTCTGGAGTTGACTCCAGGTGTGGCATTAGCATTTTGAAGCTGTTGCTGTGAACCCACAACATGTGGTCAAAAGAGCTCTCAATACAAGTAAAATAGGCCATCCTTCGGCAAAAAAAAATCCATCAGAGAGATAGCAGGAACATTAGGAGTGGCCAAATCAACAATGTGGTTCATTCTGAGAAAAAAAGAACTCACTGGTGAGCTCTGCAACACAAAAAGTCCGGGACATCCACGGAAGACAACAGTGGTGGATGATCATAGGATACTTTCCAGGTTAAAGAACAACCCCTTCCCAATATAAAGCCAAGTGAAGAAAAGTAGGTAGGCAGGCATGTCATTACTTGGCCAATAAAAATCTAACAAGCCAGCCCCGTTCTGGAACAGCATTCTTTGGACAGACGAAACTAAGATCAACCTCTACCAGAGTGATGGGAAGAAAAAACTATGGCGAAGGCTTGGAATGGCACATGATCCGAAGCATACCACATCATCTGTTAAACACGGTGGAGGCAGTGTGAGGGCATGGGTGTGCATGGCTTCCAATGGCACTGGGTCACGAGTGTTTATTGATTATGTGATTGAAGCAGCCGGATTAATTCTTAAGTGTATAGGGATATACTGCCTGCTCAGTCTCAGCCAAATTCAGTGAAACTGATTGGAGGGCACTTTACTTTACAGATGGACAATAACCAAAACATACTGCAAAAGCAACATAGGAATTGTTTAAGGCAAATAAGTGGAATATTCTGCCATGGCCGAGTCAATCACCTGATCTCAACCCGATCAAGCATGCATTTCACTTGCTGAAGACAAAATCTAAGGCAGAAAGACCCACGAACAAACAACAACTTAAGACAGCTGCAGTAAAGGCCTGGCAAAGCATCACAACGGAGGAAACCCAACAGTTTGAGATGTCCACATGTTCCAAACTACAAGCAGTCATTGCCTGCAAAGGATTTTCGACTAAGTATTAAACATTTTCATTTTATTTATGATCGTGTTAATTAGTCCAATTACATTTGAACCCCTGAAATAAGGGGACTGTGTAAGAAAATGTTTGCAATTCCGAAACGTTTTGTAAAATATTATTGTTCAATCCCTTGAGTTATAGCTGTAAGTCTCACTCCTGTGTTCCAATGGCACGTTGTGTTTGCTAATCCAAGTTTTTCATTTTACAAGACTATGTGAACATTAGAAAACACTTTTACAATTATGTTAGCAAAGCTGAAAACTGAAAAGCAATCAAACTGGCCTTCTTCAGATAAGTTCAGTATCTGAAGCATCAGCAATTGTGAGCTTGATTACAGCCTCAAAATGGCCAGAAGTAAATAACTTTCTTCTGAAACTCATCAGTCAGTTCTTGTTCTGAGAGATGAAGGCTATTTCATGCGAGAAACTGAAGATCTCATACAACGTTGTGTGTACTACTCAACACTAACCCTAACCATCACAGAACTGCACAAACTGACTCTAACCAGAATGGAAAGAGAAGAAGCCCTGGTGCACAACTAAGCAAGAGAAAAGGTACATTAAAGTGTCTAGTTTGAGAAACAGATGCCTCTCAGGTCCTGAACCGGCAGCTTCAATAAAAAGTACCAACAAAACACCACTCTCCACATCAACTGTAAAGAAGCAATGCCATTCTAGGCAGAGTTGTGAAGAAAAATGACTGGCCATCTCAGACTGGCCAATAAAACGAAAAGATTAGGATGGACAAAATAACTCACACTGGACAGAGGAAGAAAAAAGGGAAAAAAGGGGTTGCCTCTTCACTGTTGATGTTGCGAAACATACAGGCGTAAAAGGAAGCCTTTCCTGAGATCCTTACACTTTACGGGTCTGCTTTAAATTGTTGATTTCAGCCCATGAAAACTCAATAATATATGACCTTGATGCGGATAGGTTTGCTAGCGGGTTGCCAAAAAAAACAATGATGATGTGAGACAGTTGTAGCTTTTCTTTCCTCAGGCTTTGTCTTTTCTGTTGTCAATTAAGTTTGCAATACATTAATTAAAGAGATAAAACAATGTTAGGTTCTTTTGTGGAAGTAAACTCAAAACTGTCAGCCCCTTTTGAGTTTCACTATAAATGTAGAGTGTATACAGTATGGTTAAAAGAGAATCAAAGAATTTCAGAAGAAAGAGGACTTTACGTATGAAAGTTGTTGTATAACTATGATTGATAAATAAAAGATGTCTTCTTACTTGAAGTGGTGGTGGTTGAAATATTGAAAAGGTTCTTACATATATTGAATGAAAACACATTAAATGCAAGGAAACTGACAGACCACTGGCTTGATCATCTGAAGGCTGGAGGCCAAACTGATCAAACATCAAAAGCACTTAGGATTTGAACATACTGTACAAGTACTATTTATGTTTTAGTGACTGAGCAGACGCTTATATCCAGAGCAACTTACAGTAAGTACATTTTAAAAGAGCTCTGTGAAACAACCACACAGTTTAGTAGTAAGTGCATTCTAATCAATTACTTAGTTATTGGCGAGGGTCAGCAATGGAAAGAAGACCGAACAAATAATAAACATAACATGTTAACTAAAGACAACATACAGAGGTGGTGGCAGCGGAACTATTTAAAATACTCAATTAACAAGGTGAGTTTTCATGTTTTTTTTATAGGTTAAGACTCTGCTATCCTCACCTCCATGGGAAGCTGTTTCCATCATTGAGGTGCCAAGACCAAAAAAGAGTTTAGACTGCTTGAATTGTGAACTGCCCCAAAGGTGCGGGACAGCCAATAGAAGAAGGCTGGGTAGGGATGTAGGGGTTTGAGCATTGCCTGAAGGTAGGGAGGAAAAGCTTCTCTTGTTGCTCCGTAAGCAGGAGCCTTGGCCTTGAAGCGGACTTAAGCTTCAACCGGAAGCCAGTGAAGCGTGGAAAGAAGAAGGGCGCCATGGGAACATGCAAAGGTACAGTGAAACAAGGGGGGGCAGCATTCGGAATAAGTTGCAAGGGTTTGGTAGCACATGCCAGGAGCCCCACCAAGAGTTGCAGTTATCCAGATGTGAGTGACAAGTACATGTACTGCTTCCTGAGTGAGGTAAGGTCGTAGTCTACAAATGTTTTAGAGCATGAAACT
This sequence comes from Esox niger, assembly GCA_016801105.1. Classification (NCBI taxonomy): domain Eukaryota; kingdom Metazoa; phylum Chordata; class Actinopteri; order Esociformes; family Esocidae; genus Esox; species Esox niger. Next base: position 29,393 of record JACXGJ010005227.1, read on the forward strand.
GCAGGAACAAGTCAGCAGAGAACAACACTGTGTAGTTGAGGTTCAAGCCAAGGTTTCTTTGCAATCTGGGATGCTGACACGGTGCAGTTTTCAACCACGGTGGTCGTGACTTGGAATCGACAGGACTTTCCGCGAACTAAGCAAAGCTCCGTCCTGTCAAGTTTAAGCTGGTGATGTCGGTCATGTACGCAGATATGCGGCTTGTCCCCTGGGTGTCCGAAGGGGGGAAAGGGAAAAAAAGCATTGCGTCATCAGGATTTCAGTGATAGGAAAGACCATGTGAGGATCTTTCAGAGCCAAAATACTTGGTGTGTAGAGTGAAGAGGATAGGACCAAAGGCCAAGCCTTGGGGAACACCAGTAAGAAGCGGCAGCGCAGCAGAAATCGCTACTCTCCTCATCACATGGTAGGAGCGCTCAGCTCCTACCAGTGCTGAGCTCCAGGAAGCAATCCACGCCATCTTCCTTTACTGCAGATTACTTTGTCATCCACCTTAAAAAGAAGGTTGATTACATCTATACCTCATTCACTCAGCCTTGTGGGCACACTGGTTGCTCACACACCAAACTTGGCCATGCATTAATCACTTTGGTCCAGCTCTTACCAGATGATATCCTGCAAAATCATGCCTTCTAAAATCTTGCCCCTCCTTTCTACAGACCATCTCATGAGACCTCCAATTCCTCACATCCCTCTTCAACTGTTTGCTGAGTACTGGCCAGAGGGTTTAAAAAAATGGCCAGAGTAGCTCCCCTATTAAAGAAATCAAGAGAATGTATTTGTTATAAACTGTTCAAATATCCTTTCAAGATTCTAAAGAACAGAAAACAATTTCTGGTTATGACTAGGCTAGATCAGTGTGAAAATGGTTAGCATAGCGATATTGACCTTACACGGTTGGTATAGATAACAGATAAAATTATGTACTCGCTATACACAGTACACAACACTTACAGGATGTTGGGAACATCATAGTCACTATGCCATTTCAAATCCAAATTAGAACTCATCAAAAATAAATACTGTCCAAATACTTTTGGAATTTATTGGACGTTTTCTGGGGTGGGGACTAATGGTTGACAAAATTTGGGGCCTCAAATTACACAAATCCATAGGCGGATCTTAGAGAGAACAGTTTTTCTACAATAATGCCTAAACAATGACCTCATCTCCCTTTTTTAGAGGTGACTATGTGACCGTTTTTTTGTCGTCAATGGAAAACAAACCCAGCTGGACCTGTTTGTCACCTACCTATTCCAAACCAACAACAATTTGATATTCAAACTATCAGCTCAACCCCGAGGTGTTAACTAATCTACATATATGAAAATAATATTAAAACCAACAGTGTTGGCGCAATATCATTAGATTAGGTTTCACTGTTCATAGGTGATTTGGGAATGGTTTTGGGCCAATGCCAGATTCCTGAGCCTAGACCTGCCCCATAATGTCCTTTTCATTATGTATGTGGAAGGTCTATGACCGCTATTTCCATGAGCATGTCATCCTCCTACAGATCATGGATAAGCCATGTCATGACATCACTAGTGACCAATGTCACGTCTGGGTTTGCATAGAAAATAATTCTGCATTGAATAGCAAAATGAAGATATTCATTGTGACATAGACAAAAATATCATGAAGAGAATGAATAGACATTGATATTTCTTTCTTTGATTAGATTAAAAAACAAACATGTTGCAGTCAAATTTACTTTTTTGCATCAATAATTGTAGAAAACATATACATTGGTCACAGTTTTGATTAGGGGATAGAAATTGCAGAAATTATTTTCTGTCAATTGTGATGGGTAATGTACAGTTAGTTTTGCCAAATGTGAAAACAATTAAATACACTGTGACAGATAACCTTTAGAACTTCTAGGAGTCTTACATTGTTAGGTCTTGGACTGACTGATTGTTACAATGATTTAACCAAAAACTTAATGGCTGAATGACTGATGTTGTGGTGAAAGATATTTCCAAACCAAATGAAATCAAAATCTGTTGTTTTGGATACAAGATTCAATTTATTATGAGTATGATCTGTTTGGAGTTGTGTACTAAGAGTTTTGAAACACTGCACCGTATTATTGATAACAGCACCAAAGCGACTGAAAAAACTAACAGCCAGCCCACCAAGGGTTGTGTAATATGAAAGACAAACCGGTTCTGTAATATCTAAACCAGGTAGCGCCACCTGGCTGCACAATTCCCCCCAGATGGAAAGTTTACTTGAAGCCATTGTATTTAAATTGAGTTGTACTAAAATATGAACATACACATCTGATATTGTATTCCAAGTTCAACTTTGTTGTTGCTTTCAAATGGTTGTCTTTCAAAATATAGAAAAAAAGTATTATTTTCTAAGCAAATAAACTCATAACAAGCTCAAAGCACTGGCCACGTACACCACCAAGTGTAACTAGATACAGACACCAGGCAGTGAGAACTGGCAACAACACTTTCTTCTCACTGACCCTTAAAGGGGTAATCCACACCCAGAAATATATCATGAAATTTGCTAACACTTTTTAGCTATATATTCCTGACTGGAGACTGGGGACTCACATTTCATAACACTTTTGAAACTATTCCATTTGTCTTCAATGTCACATCTCCAACCAATTTCACACATTGGATGCTTATTAAAACTACAACAAGCAGAAACATTTCAAAACATTTCCGTCTTATATTTGCAGTATTTAATGTCATATTTATATTATTGAAATGCTTGGTTTGTGTGGATTAACCTCCAGTGGTTGTCCTAAGCTCTTTACTTCCTGTTCAGACTTGACTGCATCACTTTTTTTACAACACCAACTGAAGTTTGCAGAAAACACCACAGCATTAGGCCTGATAAACAACTTCAATGACTCAGCGTTCAGAATATAGGTAAGCAAACTGGCATGGGGTGCCGGGACAACAACCTCTCCCTCAACATCAACTAAACAAAGGTTGAATGTTGACTTTAAGAAGCAGAGGAGAGAACACGCCTCAATCCGCATCAACGGTGCTACAGTAGAGAGTCAACTGTTTTAATTCCTAGTCGTCCACTTAGCTGAACATTTGTCATGGATCAATAACAGGAAATGTTGTCCTGAGGACCAAAAGCATCTTACAGCTGTACCATCAAGAGCATCCTAAATGGTTTCATCGCGTCCTGGTGTAGGAACTGGTTGGCGCACAACCCCAAAGCATGTACAAAACTGCCCGGTACATCATTGGGGTCAAGCTAATCCAACATATTAAACTGAAGCTGTGCCTGATGTAGTGCTTGAGTATTATCAAGCGCCCCCCACCCCACCCCAGCCACTCAGTATTCATCCATTTACCATCAGACAGAAGGGGTCTTTACTGGAAAGGCTCAGAGACTGCTTCTATTTGCCAGCCATTAGACTGCTCAGCGCTTCACACTGGACCGTCTCACAAGTCCCCTGCCGATCCAAAGAAACAAACAAATTATTTCTTGCTGCTTGTTTTTTATTGTTTATTAATTTACTCTTTACTACTGTTATGTTCAAACATCACCACACCCTCACCTTAATCAAATGTACACAGCAAAAATCGTACTAGCCATTTTGTTTACAACATTTTCTTGATTCGTACAGTAACTTCTTAATAACTATTCGGCTCCTTTTACTTTCTTTTTCTCTTTTAATTTAAAGTTATTCTATTGATGCACTGGGAACTGGAAAACAAGCATTTCGTCTAACAAATCATGCCTTGAATATCGAGTTCATATTACAATAAAACGTAAAACTATTTACATATGAAATGTGATCCTTCACCTGTCAAAGTGGTGACGGAGATAATGCTATTATTGACACAACAGCAAATGCAATGTTAGTATATGTCACAATTTATTTACTCTCCCCCCCAAAAAATACAAATGTTAATTCCGGCCTGGAGGCTTTAAAGTCAATGATTGGTAAAGACTTATTAATTGTATGACAAAGACATGTTGATTACAATGATAACAGTTAGTCATCATGGCTCAACGGGCATTGCCCAACTTTTAAACAGATGCTATGAATAAACAGACGAGATCTCTATCTCTGTGGGACAAGCTGAGAAGTCACACTGCTCCTTAATGACTTCATCTGATGTCAGGCAAAGGATGTGAAATGGCAACTTTTGACCAGGGGGTTCAGTCTGGACAAACAAAACATTCAAACCTTTCCCTTTCGTACGATGTCTGGACAACGGTTGTGTTTGGTGGATTGATGAGGAATTTTCATTTTTAAACGCTGAACTTGGGGCAATGTGGGCTATGTTGAAGAAGATCCAAACTGAAATGTATCTTGGGTAAATTTTGACTGACTTCAAATAATAATGAGTTGTTTTTTATTGATACAAGGTGATCTTACTGAGTTATCTTTTTTAATATGCAGCTATAATGTTTTCAGTTATCCTTACATTAGCACATAGTACACAGTTGTACATTAGCACATAGTACTCATTATTGCTACAGGATTTTATTTTTTAGATTATAAACGTTATTGTCATTGAACAGTACAGGTACAGCACAACGAAATTCAGTTAGCATCTAACAGATGTGCAAATAGAAGAGAGCAGAACATTCAGTATTAAGTATTAAGTATACGTATATTACAAGTGGAATAAATTGATGTGCAATGAAGACAAATGCAGTCCAAATGGCAATACTAAATGTGCAATTAAGACAAATAGAGGAGTTCAGACATTTTAGAATTGTTAAGTATAGTGTATGTTACAAGTGGGATAATAGTTGTGTGGGTACCGAAGGCAATTCTCAATGGCCTTCTAGATGTGCAAACAAGGCAAATTGAAGGAGTAAGGTAGCCTGAGCAACCGGGTTGCAGAGATTGCATCAATGAGGTCCTCGAGGTAGATGTGTATGTGGTACAACTGTAAAAATGCAAGCCCGTCGGCAACTCTAAATGTGAAAAAGAGGCAAACTGAATGTGCAAGGTGAATGTGAAACTGAATGCAGGGGTAGCAGCAGTGTAGTTTCCGAGGTAGACACGTACCTGTAACTATTGGAAACGTCCGTTATCAGACATTGGAAGGCAGAGACCGAATAGTACATTTTCTCACAACCCTCTAAACCTCAACCCTTTCTCTCTGGCCCGCATGTCTCTATCTCACCAGTTTCAGTAATGTACCTCACTTCCCCTCCCTCCATCTATCTATAGCCTTGTATCCCATCTTGATTCTGTCAACGCCGAGCTTCCTAAAAACACCCGGATGACAACCTGCCACTCCGCACCTCTCCCACCTCCCTGTCAGCAGTTTGACCTGCCCTGGAGAAAAAGGCCTTATTATATTGAAAAGCATTTCTCACATTCCTGCCCTGTCATTCTAAACCTGTTGTTTATCTTTTCATTCTGTGGGAGCTGTGGTGGGCCGGCTCCATCAGAACATGCTTCTCAGAGTCATGTTGTCATGGGCATGCCAAACAGGGATTCAGGCTTGGCTCCTACTCAACACCCCACCACTCTCACCTGTACAGATAGTAATTAGGGCTTCAAATGTACCCACGCGCTAACGGTTCTGTCCTGTACACACTACTAATCCAGCTGCCTAAAAGCACTTTGCCAATCCAAGCCAACCAGCTTTCACAAGTGCTTTTAATGCCAAATAAAAATGTAAGGACAGATGCTGCTGTAATATGAGAGGCAGCTATTTTTGTTTGTGTTTGGATCTGTGACAGGGAGAAAAAATATTTTAATCTACAGTTAGGCTATTAAAGATAGTTAGTCACACAAACAAACACACATGTTTAACTTAACTCCACATTAAAATTGATTCCTCTTAAAGGTGATGTTCACCATAGCTCACCTACATAATGTCCTAATAACATTAGCTGTAATACAATGTGTCATAAAAATACAACTCTAAATCTCCTCAAAGCAATATAGAGAGAATTTCAATTTCACCGTAAAACTGATTTTGTTCATAAAATACCACAAGTTATAGCATTTATAGCTAATTTAGATACCACCTCCCTAACAAACCAGAATATGTAAAGATACTGAATAGAAGACTAAATAATCAATATAAAACAGGTTTGTATTATGTACAATTGGAGAATATTTACCAATATATATGTGGACATTAACATCACTGAAAGACATTCAATAGCTCCCTCAAACAAAGATAACTGTGACTATATTTATAGCATCTAGTGCAATCTGTCAAATTAATAACAGAATATGACTATATTTATTGGGTCTCTCCTCCTTCAGCACACATTCGGACATACTAGTGTATTTTAGCATGCAAATCGCTCAGTCAGGACAATTATGTGTGAAACAAATATCACTGACCTAGAAATCTCTCAAACATTACACAAAGCACCTAAAGGTCACCCGCAGTGAAGAACTCCTTTCAAAATCCCATTTTAACTAATCCCAACACTAACCAAAAGTAACCCTAACTCCTAACCGTGAAACACATTTTACTGGTTTAACCACAGTTTGGGGACCGTGTGTATATAGCAAAACACACACACCTATAAGTCTTTAGTAAACAGACATCATGTCCCTCAATCTGACCTGGCAATCTGACTGACTGATGCTGGGACACTGACATTAATGCAGGGTAACCGGAGAAGGGCACTTATTCGAATAATTCATCGTAGCAGTTACTCACACACACGCACAGTCCTGTCCATAGACCTGACACAGAGGCACATTTTAATGACTTGAAATGATGGTACAATCACCTCACCGACAGAAGCGATTTTTATCGATATTATCTTTGTCATATCCTTACGATCAAACGCACGTCTGGAAGGAGACCGTATAAAACAATTAAAAAAAATAAGATAATGCTTTATTTCCAATAAGACACACATTATCACAAAACAACAGCAATCATAACAACCTCAATAACAACAACCACAATTATAATAATAACAGGTAACATACAAATGTACCACAATGTTAAATAATGGTTCACTACCTTATTAATATACAGGGATGTTGCTAGGCCTATTTTAGGGGGGCTTTAGCCCCCAATTTCCATAAATTTATTTCAATGTATGGAAATTGTTTTAGACAAGTCATCATTTGAGAAATTGGACATGCACGACAGACCAGAAGTCATGTAATATCAAAGTAATCAGTCTTTTTTCTTTACGTGAAGGCAAGAAAGCCAGCTACAACTTTCTAGTAGGCACTTAATTGATGACTTGATTAAAAGATGTTTTTCAAAATTACTGTTGGATATGCTGATAATAAGGGTTTCTACGAGAAGAGTTAAGTTCAATTCTTCAGTTTCAACAGAACCCAGTAACAAAATTGAGTGTTTCACAGATATATGTTTGGGAAGTTAACATATTTCAACGTATTCTGTTCAGAGGAAGGGAGATCCGGTAATTAAATCAATCAAATTTCAATCAAATTTATTTTATAAAGCCTTTTTTACATCAGCAGTAGTCACAATTATTAGGATCAAATTTTCTTATGACTTCATTCCGAGATTAATAGGCTAATGATTAAATCTGTTTAGAAATTATTCAGAGAAATTGCATTTAGAAACAGAATATGTACAAACACCTGTGCAATACTCATGCTGTCTGACCAGCATCTTGATATGCTACACCTGTCAGGTGGATGGAATATCTCGGCAAAGGAGAAGTGCTCACTAACAGAAATGTTGACAGATTTGGGAACAATATTTGAGAGACATAGGCCTTTTGTGTACATAGAGAAAGTCTTAGATTTTTTTGATTTTGGATAGAGTGGACTTTAAATTCTATCCAAGTAAAGATATTATGTCATTAGATCAGTGTCTAACACAAACTATGAGACAGGTGTACTTATAGCCAACCTTGACAAAAAATTACTTTCTTTTTAAAAAGTCTACACCTGTTGCAACTCTCAAAATACATGATCAAAATATGTTTAGGTGTATGCCCAGACCCCTAAAACCGAGGTTTAGCCCCCCATCCCTGAATTTCTAGTGACGTCCCTGTTAATATATCAATGATTCCTTTCACTTCATGCTGCATTTTTCATCTTTAATTTCGGTTGTTCATGCGTTTGTAACATTTGATGCCTCTGATCATGAATGTAATACGCTAGACAAACTGGCTTTGCCTTGCTTTTGCTAAGTCACTCATGCCTATAGTATTGACATACTTAGAAATCCTAAGTCTTCATAATTTCGGTGGCGCGCATCTCGATTAGCTAACAGGTCTTAAATCCACTAGTGAGAGTAAAAATACACCATAGGTTGTGTGTCGAGCAGTTTCCCTAATAACAGCAGAGCTTGCTGCTCTGAAGGACCACGGCTCTGGGCTGAGACGCGAAAGAGTCTTCTGAGACCGCACTGATACGTGCATGGAAAATGACAAATGGTTAATTTGTGGTTTTAGACTACAATTTATGCTGAAAGATGTACATTTTTAGGTTGGTGATGGCCACACCTGCATAAATGACCCGTGTGTCATATGTGAAAAAGGACAGATGCAGCATGTTCCACCGTCCACGGTTAGATCCGATGTATCAACTTACAATGACATATACGCTCATTTGGATGAAGCGCGACCATTTCGTAAATCACACTTGGAGATGATCGTATGTCATCTGAGACCTTTTCTGAGAAGGTTTCCTGAACGAGAGCCATTGTTCGTTTATTCATAACATTTTCGGTAAAGGCTCTGACAAACAGGTATTGCCGGCTTTGTGTGCACCTCTCCCACAAGATAGTAAATTGCAGCCACAGTCAAACTTAATGTTGCCTCTGCGGTCACCTGTCATATGCGCAAAACACTTCCTGGTTATTGTCATCCAATTGAAACTATTCTGGAGCCGAGGTGTCCCGAGGACAGTCATGAGGATGCTTTTCTGAGGTATGACACATTAACACGCATAGGCTGCTGTGCCAATAAGAGTTCAACCTAGCTGAAGTGATTGCCTTCCTGACAAGTCAGGCCTGAACACCCTTGAACAGGAAGTAGTGTCTAGGCAGAGCTCTTGGCTAATCAGGTACATTTTTGTCTTTGGGTTTAGGCTTTAGCACTTTGTTGGGATGAAAAGGAAAGGGCCAAAACACTGAACAGAACCTGGTATTTAATCTGATTACACGCTGTTGGCAATGAAGCTTGTGTTTGCGTTCGTAGTGTTACACCTTCCCAGTGAATGCTGTGTCTGTTTGCGGAATTGGAAATAACCTTTTGTCAATGGTGCTAGAAATCTGATGGGCTCCTGGCCTAAAGCCACTACAGTGAGTAATTGCGTGCAGGCCACGCCCTCTTTCACCTCACTCCACTCGCAGGGCTGCACTGAAACCAAATCCTTACAACACAGCAAATATTACACATCCCTTTAAAAAGGAACCATTGGCAAATGATACCGTCGGATGAAATGAGTGATGGCCACATCTCTGTTATTCAACCCCCTCCCCCCAACAGGGTTTCACCATGTCCCGTTGGACCGTGAAACTGGAAGTCTGCTGAAAGCCAACCCGAATCGGGGCTCTGGGTCTGGGATCTGGTCCCCAGGCCTGGCCCATCAAAAGGCCTGGCTGTGTGGATAAAAGGGAGCGTTTTTTGGGACAAGCCAGTCAAAGGCCCCAGTTGTGTGGAGGAACCCTCAGGTGCCAGTCAGTCCAGGGCCCGTGGCAGCGAGGTGGTAAGTGAGAGGGGCCTACCGCGAGCCTGGGGAACGGGTGGAAGTGAGGGGGCAGCTAATGCCTCCCTCTCGGGGAGAAGAGGAATGTCAGGGCAGCAGAGGGGGCCTGGTCCAGGCTAGTCTGTCTGTCTGTGTCGGACCACAGTGGCGTCAGCATCTCGTCCACATAGGACTTTAATTAGAAAGACCCATGAGAGAAATACACTCAGCACTTCATTTATTACACACTGAACAGATCTATCATCTGGAAAAACGCGCTCGCACACATACACACACAGATTGCAAACGCCTTTCATGGAGAAGAAAGGGAAATACACAACGACGCACTATTTCTTAAACTCTCCATCCTTCACAAGGCTCTGTATCAGCGATCATCTATCAACCCCTCATCACGCCACCTATCCTTAAGGGGAACATTCATCAACCCATTACAGTCGCACCGCAGAACGCAGGCAACAATCTGAATCATTACACCGTAGGTGTGTCATTCCTGGGACGAACATTAATCACTAGTACTACTACTGTGTGACAGGGCACGTGAAAGCCACAGGTTAAGCCGGGATCTCCTGCAGTTGTATCAGCCCCTGACAGACTACACCGACTTCCCGTATCCAATCTGCGTGATCAAGGATCGCTGCTCTTTTCTCTTCCTCTCTTCTTGCAACAATAGAGGCCGGGAAGAACGGAGAAGGAAGAGATTCGCTCGTGAAAACAAACATGTGAAATAAACACGCCGTGCGTCTGTCTAGAGTTACAGTCGCGCAACGACGAGGAGAGGAGAAGGGAATTGCCGGTGGTAATGTGACCAGTAAAACAACACCAGGGGTGGTGAAATCCAGCGCTTAAACACACACCGGCCCAGTGAGGGCTTCAGGCAGCCGGGGCAAGAGAGGGTATGCTCATTCCCTCCGTAAGATGGGACTTTGCAGTGTTGCGTCATGTCGAGTGCAGTGTGTGTTTTTCTTATTGTAGAGGGCAACTAAGGGTTCTGGTAAAAGTGGCTGGTGTTGGTGTGAATTTCTGTCGAGGTTATCACTGAAGGGACAGATGGGTTGAGGTCATGGTCTGTTGTTGGGATATATGGATACACAATGATGGACGGCACACACACACACACACACACACACACACACACACACACACACACACACACACACACACACAC
>JACXGJ010005228.1:0-40171 GCA_016801105.1 Esox niger
TTGAGGAGATGTTACATGTATGTTGATCTCAAGTGTGTTGAGATGTTACATGTATGTTGATCTTAAGTGTATTGAGGAGATGCTGCATGTATGTTGATATCAAGTGTGTTGAGGAAATGTTACATGTATGTTTATTTTCAGTGTGAAGAGGAGATGTTACATGTATGTTGATTTCCAGTGTGTTGAGGAGATGTTACATCTATGTTGATCTCAAGTGTGTTGAGGAGATGTTACATGTATGTTGATCTCAAGTGTATTGAGGAGATGCTACATGTATGTTGATCTCAAGTGTGTTGAGGAGATGTTACAGGTATTTTGATTTCCAGTGTTTTGAGGAGATGTTACATGTATGTTGATCTCAAGTGTGTTGAGGAGATGTTACATGCATGTTGATCTCAAGTGTGTTGAGGAGATGTTACATGTATGTTGATCTCAAGTGTATTGAGGAGATGTTACATGTATGTTATCAAATACGTAGGCAAGGAGAATGGACAGGATGCTGATACCTATACATAGAAGATGATGAAGGAAACCGTTACAAGCACCCTGTCCATTCTCCAAGGAGCCACAAGCCAAGGAGCCACCAGCCAAGGAGCCACCAGCCATGGAATGGAGATACTGACACAATGCTTCAGGACCACTGTGAAAACGTAGACTGGAATATGTTCATTGATGCATCTAACAGCATTGATGAATATATATTGGCAGTCAGTAACAAGGATCATGTAATACGACGTGTAGATTATGTAGATTTTCATCAAGTTTGACTTACAATAACCAGGAGCATCGGATGAGCAGACAAATCAGGACCATGTTATGTATGTACTTAAACTACCAATTGGGCACCATTCAAGACCAGAGAGGAAGTGTTCACCTACCAAGGAGCTCCTTGCTGCTCTTTTATCATTCCGACATTTTCTGCTGGAGATAAAAATCTTACTCAGAACCAGTGGTGAGTTGTGGCTATTGGACCAGGATCTCACCCATTGAATTAACTTACCAAATATCTGAAGCAGGAGAATCATGCTTTTTGATGACTGTGAATTAATAAAACAGACAACAGTCATTTGATGCATCATTGGTTAGAGCGCAAAATAGTAGTTTCCTTCATCATCTTCTATGTATAGCCCACAACATGCAGTTGACATTTTGAATGCATTTTCCTAAAAAGCCTATTTCAAAATAAAATGGTAGCCTGGATAATTAGAGAAACAGAGGAGTAAAAAAGTTTAAAAAGTAGTTAAAGCAAATATGGAGTGAGCAATGAATGATATTCAGCAGAGGGGTGAAATGAACACTGACCGCCCACATGAAGAGGACCGCTCAGATGATGATGATGTTTGGGAATACACAGTTTACATTCTGCCACATACCCTGGCCTTTGCTTTGGGTAGCAGGACCTCAGTAGCCAAACCACTCAGAATAGTGTGACCAGCAGCACCCGCTCCCACATCCACCAATGTATAAAGGATGTGACAGCTGGAGTCCCATGAGACAGATACATTCCACCTAGGCTAGGATTTTTTAAAACATTGTGTAAACCAATATACCAGGGTGATAGAAAATATGAGTAAATAAACAGCTAATTAAAAAGAGCACTCCATTCTATTTGCTGGACATGACAGTGCCCTACGAACGAGAACTGATCACAGCTCACTGAGGTGGTTGAGTAACTGCTAACAACAGGCAGGACACAGCTGGCTAGATGTGAACAATGCCAGCGTTATGGATGTGGCTTTTGAACATCATCAAAAAGATATTGCTTCAATGAAATGAGTAATCAATGACAAATTAACATTTGAATGTGTATATTTGATGAACCCTACAGAGAAGGTATCACATTCTCCATTTTGGATGTAAGATTGTGCAAAAGTATAGCAAATGTTCTTATAATACTTGTGTTTTCATCAGACAATTCAGATTGCCTCAAAGGCATTTCATAAATGTACAAAATATGTGTTATTTGATATGCTTTTTTTCATTCTCAGGTGGAACTTACTGTAGAATTGCCCATATCTGAAAAAGCTGGATATATTTGACTATACAATCCACAGGCCGGGAAAACTGCACAGTAATGCAGATGGTGTGTCATTCCATCACACAGACAGAGGGGGAAGACACTGTCAGCTCACAGGCCATTGGCATTCATAGAACTATCGTAAACACGCCTCAAAGTGACACCATTAAGCCTGCAGTCAGAGCTCAAACAAGCCAGTCTGTCCCAACAAATTCTGCTGTACTTTTAGATGCACTGGATAGTGACCTAGTGGCATCCCAGCTAAACATGGAAAAGAACATGGGGAAAATACATGGAAAGAATTTGGTAGAGAAGAGCTCCCTGTTGAAATCCAATCAGATCTGAAGTTGAAGCTTTCAACTGAGTGTGGGGGACATTATACACGTGGAGTGGGGTGTGGACAGAAAATACTACGAAACAGATAACACCATTGGAGAAGGGTTGTAGCAGATGAGCTCGTACATGAGATCCTTTGGGAGATGTAAAACTAACCAGTAAAATCAGTACCAGATGTTACTGGCCAGGTTGGCAGAAGGCCATAAAAGACTGTGTGTTATGCGCTGTGTAGGTCCAGAATCCAGAGCGCCCACGATGAGGTCTGTCACATGCCAACCATCCAAGAGGATGTCAGTAGACTTAAAGGACTTTTACAGAGACTTGGCGACACAACAAGCACATTACGGTCATTTCAGATTACTGAGGTCAGAAGCATTTCCCGTATGTAATCGTGAAGATGAAACAGTTACAAGGAAGCTGGTGGAGGAATGTGTGCTGAAACTGGGCATCCCAAATTCTTTCTATAGCAACCAGAGAAGAAATGTTAAATCTACCCTTTGTAGAGAAATGCAAAACCTGTTACAAACAAATCAAACCAGAGCAACTCTATATAACCCTGAATCAGATGGTTTTGTTAAAAAAATTAACACAATTCCGATTAACATATTGTCACTTCTTGTTGATGACAATCAAATGAATGGGGAAACATTTATCTTATGTGATGATGGCTGGTTCCCACCAAACAAGGTGCTATTTGGTATTAAAATAACTTTACCTGTGGATTTCATAATAGGAACACCGCAAAATTAAGGGGCCAGTGTTTCTCGATGTGCAAAAGACACTTGAGCATTCTAAGGGAAGCTGTAAAGAAAAATTACCCAGAAGCTGTAAAGAAAACAATGTATTGTTTTGAGTTAAAGGTGACACCCTAGAAGTATGTGGAAAATGATATGTGGCTCAAAGAGTATTGGAAGAAAAAGGGATTGTCACCAAAGCCAAAAAGAAAATCTAGGAGCCCTTGATGAAACTGTCAGATTTGCTTTGTAAAGTTGTATAATGAATCAGGCCGTATCATGTTGTTGTGCACTATAACAAACTCATACCTTTTTTGGGGTATCAGGCAAGAGGTTCACTAACACAGGGCCAGACATGAGCTTTGACTTATTTGTGCAGAGTCACACATGCTACCTATAAAGGAAGCTTGGTACTCCAAAAAGCATTCTTCGTGGCCTAGGTTACCATCCAGAAGAAGAAAAGCGGAGATGTAAGACCATGGATGTTATTGTGCCTGCTGAAAGGGAACCAGACACTGCCAGGACTGAAAGCTCATTTGAATACTCAGAGACTTACAGCTCACCTTTGAAAGCATTTGTGCAATTTAACAGACATGCAATTACCTTATGCGGAAAGAGTTAGTACACAACTATCTTTACCATCACAAAAACTGATTCAGGTTGAACAGAACAGTTTAATTTGGGAGGGTCCTGCAAGCAACACATTTCAAAAAAGTTTGGACAGGTGCATGTTTACCGCTGTGTTGCATCACCTCTTCTTTTAACAATACTCTGTAAGCATCTGCTTAAATAAGTAAGTTGTTCCGTGAAAAATATGTCATCTGGATGGCAGGAAATGTTGCTCCACAACCTGTATATATTGTTTTGCATTAATGGTGCCATCACAGGTGTGCAAATCACTCATACCATGTGCACTAATGCACCCACATACCATCACTATGCTGGATGTTGGCTTTTGAACTGTGCGCTGGTAACAAGCCAGATGGCCCCTTACCTCTTTAGCCCGGAGGATGCTGCGTCCACGATTCCCAAAAATGAATAAACATTTTGATTCAACAGACCACAGGAAAGTTTTCCATTTCGCCTCAGTCCATCTTAAATGAGATCAGGCCCAAAGAAGGCGGCAGTGTTTCTGGATCTTGTTTATATACGGTAGAGTTTTAATATGCATTTGTGGATGCTATGAGGTACTGTATTCACAGAAAATGGTTTTCTGAAATGTTCCTGAGCCCATGTAGTGATTTCCACAACAGAGTCATGTCTGTTTTTAATGCAGTGCCACCTGAGGGCCAGAAGATCACAGCCATCCTATATTGGTTTTCGGCCCTGTCCCTTGCGTGCGGAGATTGCTCCGGTGTCTCTGAATCTTCGAATGATATTATGTTGTATAGATGATGCGATCCTCAAACCCTTTGCAATTTTATGTTGGGTAATATTATTCTTAAATTGTTGCACTATTTGCCCATACAGTCTTTCAGAGAGTAGTGAGCCCCTCCTCATCTTTACTTCTGAAAGACTCATCCTCTCTGGGATGCTTTTTATATACTCAATGATGTTACTCACCTGTTGCCAAGTATATTATTAGTGCTGAGATGTTCCACCAGGTTTAGTTTTTTAGTATTACACAATTTTCCAGTATTTTGTTTGCGGGGGATTTTTCTATAAAATGCAGAAAATAACCATATACTTATGAAAATATTAATGTGGAATATATAATCACGCAGTTTTATTATAAACATATTAATGTAGAATCCACACTCTCAGTAAATGACTTCTGGGATTGGACGAATTTCACATACAGAAAATGTCTATGTTCTTCATAATATATGTGCCTTATGCTGAGAGATAGTCATGAGCAGGCAATTACCTTGAGCCCAGGGAGTTTCTAAAGTTTACTGCCTTTTTATCCACTAGTGGGGTGTCCTGAGTGTGGCCCATGAGCTGATCATAAAGCGTACTCTGTGATAAGAGATGACCTGAGTGTGGCCAATGAGCTTAACGTAACACTTACTTTGTGGACAATGATGGACATGACCCAAGTATGAACCATGAGGAGGTTGTGAATTACTGTCGCAAATTACGAGCATTCAGGGAGGTAGAAGATAAGAAGCGCACCCCATCCGGGGGTGTTGCCAACCAGATGAAGTCAGATGGCGTAATCTGTGAAAGTTTTGTATAAAAGCCATGGTCCGGACTCAGAACATTGGGGGTGTATCTGCAAGGACCTGGCTTTAATGTCTGTCATTTTTGTATGATTTTCTATGAAGTCTATTGGATTCACAAAGTCCTCAGTTGAAGTGCAATTGTTTTTAGTAGTGATTTATTTTCCTCGACATGTTCTGTCCCAGCTTTTGTTGGCATCAAATTGAAAGTGGGCATATATTTTTTTTTTATAACAAAATTTTCAGCATTGTAGTTAATCAGCTACATGCAGATTCTGGTGGTTTTACAGGGCAGTTACAATAGCAACTCAGCCCTTCCACGCTGATTAACTCAGCCCATTACTTCAAGATGAGCAGTACTGCAACCAGGAAGAATGATCAGGTGTTCTCACTCTCCAAGGCCGATGTGAGGGACAGTATTAATTGAGTGAATACTCACAAACTGCAGGCCCAGATGGCATCCTTAGAGTGTGGGCCATCCAGCTGGTGAGCTTCTTCACGGATATCCTTTGCCAGTATTTCCCTTAAACTTCAAGGGGACCATCATCATCCCAGTGCACAAGAAAACCACGGTAACATGTCCTTATGACTACAATGTCACACTCACCCCTGTCATTATAAAGGCCGGTGGCTAGGAGCACTGGACCCACTGAAATTAGCCTACCGCCACAACAGTTCCACAGAGGATGCCATTTACATTGCTAACACACCAAGACAAGATAAACACATGTGAGGAAGCTTTTCAGTGACTATAGTTCAGCATTCAACACTAGCATTTCCTTCAAACATATTACCAAGGATGGACAAAACCCTTTGCATATTGGAATTCTTCACAGACAGCCATTGGTCCTTAACCCTCTGCTTTCTGCCTGTTCACCCATAACTGAGTGCTATTCATGACACTATGACAGCCTGGTACATGATAGCTAAGACCACCTAGTATTAAACAGGGCCAAGCTCCTACCAAATAAGGTTATCTGTCTGAACCAGAGCCTGATGAAGGCCTGCAACATTACCAAAGACCACTCACACTCCAGCCAGTCTTTTTTAGAGCAAGGGATCTCATAGCAACAGGCTCAACAAGTAAACTAGATGCAGCGCACAAACCAATACACACTAACACACAGACACACAAACTTCGTAACTGCAGCCACAAAACCGTTCATTTGTTTTCTGGTGACGTCCAATCCAGGAGTGTGGCCTTGTATTCTTGCAGCAACTCCACTGCACGTGCAGGAGAGTTCAAGTTGGAGATGTGTCTTCCGATAAACATCATGCCAGGCAGTTCTGCTTCCTGTCACACTGCACATTCTGTCAAGACGTTGCCGAAGGCATACACAAGCTGGAGTGTCACCAAAACCTTGAGTGAGCTCACAGGCGCCACACCTACCACAAGGAATTCCAAGACGTGATGTGATAAGGCAGCCCTATACAACATCCACCCGTCCAGTCCAGGTGGCACTGAGACAATTTTGACTGCCCCGTTCTGTACTCCCGGGCACTGTCGGTGTGCTGCAACCATGATTCAAACAACTAGCCACAATGAGACAGCTTCACTGCAAGGCCGCGACCAGTATTACTGCACTCTTCTGGGGACGTTTACATAGTTAATTAATGATTACACTATGTTATTATTTACTACTGCACAATTTAACATCTGTATTCCTCCAGAACAGGCAAAATAATGGTACATTGTTTGTAGTATATACGCAACAAATAATGTTACATGTTAATTGCAAAGGCCTCCACCTGATGCAACACTTGTCCTCATTAACACTGCTGCCAATGATATTGAACATGGTTGAGGCAGCATCAGGTTATGGGATTTTTATTATTTTGAAGGAAATGAACAGTTGTTAAGATAGAAGGAAAAATTTATGGAGCAATTTAGAGGACCTGCTGACTTTTGCAACAAAGCTGTTCACTTTTCAGTATAACAATGACCTGAAGCTTAAGATCAAAAGGTACAATGGACGGCCTAATGATAAAAGAAAATGGCCCAGCGAGATCCTTAACCTAAAATAAATCAAAAATGTTTTGCATGACATGAAGACTGCTGTTCACTGACACTCCCTAAGGAACTAGAACGAGAATGGTTAAATACTGCCAAAGGTAGGTGTACGAGCTAAGTGGAGACATACTGTATCTCAACAGATTAACAACTGTACGAATCGCCAATGGTGCATCCACAAAATAGTCACTGGATGTAGACTTATCCACTTATATTACATTTTTGTATTTTTTATGTATACTTTCATTTCATGCTTATTAAACTGTCCCTATTAAAGTGTGGAGTTTATCTATACAATTGGAAGAGAAATCCTAACCGAAATAGACGAGGTAGGGACAAAATACAAAACAAACGGTTGCTTTCTACAGACTCTGTAAGATTACATATTATGCTTTTAAACAAATTTGACTGTAAAATGGAATGTTAACAGATATGGATGCTGTTATCAAGGTCATTTCCTCATGATGATAGACAAGTTAAAGGCTACACTGCAACACTGTTGGATCTTTGTCTGTTTTGAGACCGTGTGGTGCCATAAGCTTATCTATAAAGACAAGAAATGTAATTCTTTGTGTCGGTGTTGTTTTGTTACTTTTGTTTTTGCCTCTCCTTTACCCTCGCACCTCACAGAACAACCCGTCACCATAGAGGCACTTGTTTATTTTTAGATCAGTTTGTTTGTTTGTGGTTTTTCTTTTTTTGTTTTCCCTGCACTGCCTAGTTTGAGATGAGTCAGGCTGGGCATGGAGATGGGGCTGGAGCCTCGGGTCATGAGTTAGAGGATAGACTCTGCGTCATGGAAAGACAGATCGTCAGATTGGTAACATCGTTCAGCGAGATGATGTTACATATGAGAGCACGTTTGGGAGGAGAGCCCTATTGAGCCAGTTGGTGTGGCTGCACCTCTCTTTGTCAACCATGAGGAGTATAGCCGCGTCCAGGTAAGAGAACTCCCTAGATCCTTGCCTGATAAACATAACGGTAATCTGGAGGGTTGTTGTGGTGTCCTTTTCCAATGTGAATTTTGGAGATGAACACTATATATATTATGAGGTGATCATGATAATCACACTCTTAACCAGAACTGAGGTCGTTTCCTGTTTCATTGCTCAGTTCCGAGCCGTGTTTTAGCATCCTGCAGAGGGGTGGGATGGGGGCTCTCAGTCAACATCCCGCCTGAGTACACACACTTGGGCGGGGTGTTTTCCAGCAAGAAAGCCACACCCCCCAAAAGCTGTATCTACCCCCTCTGGTTGGCCGAAAACAAATCCATGGAGACCTATCCGCCATTCCTCTTTCCCTGCTTCAGCGTTAAGAAGAAGGATAGGAGGCTTCGGCCCTGTATTGATTTCCGGGGGCTCAACAGTATCACCAACAAATACCGGTACCCGATGCCTCTTGTTCCATTGGCCATCGAGCAGCTGAGGGGGGCAGGCTTCTTTACCGAACTTGACCTCCAGAGTGCTTACAACCTGGTGTGGATCCGAGTAGAAGATAGACTTCAGCACGGCGTCAGGCCATTACGAATACCTGGTCTTACCATACGGGCTGGCAAACGCACAAGCAGTGTTTCAGTCCTTCCTCAATGAACTGTACCAGGATATGTTGGGGAGGCATGTGGTAGTATATATTGACGACATCCTGGTGTACTCCCCAACATACCCGGAGCATGTGGAACACGTCCGTGCTGTTCTACAACGTTTGCTCGACCACCGGCTATACGTCAAGGACGAGAATTGTTCATTTTCAAGTCCACCATCTCCATCCTGGTGTACTGTAGGGCATCAAGATGAAGGAACTGAAAATGGAGGCAGTGATGTCGTGGCCAGTCCTGAAGACTGTCAAGGAACTGCAGAGCTTCATTGGGTTTGCCAACTTCTACCACCGGTTCATTAGGGGATTTAGCACCATCGCTGCACCACTCACGTCGCTGCTGAAAGGCCAACCTCAGCGCCTTCACTGGACCCCGGAGGCAGAGAAAGCCTTCCTTGACCTAAAGGTAAGATTCACCACCTCTCCCCTCTCGCACCATCTGGACCCGCTCAAACCTTTCACGTCCGAGGTTGGGGTGGGCGTGGTCCTCTCCCAGCAGCACAGTACTCCTCCCAGGCTCCACCCCTGTGCATACTTCTCCAAAAACGGACTGCTGTGGACAGGAACTACGACATGGGAGACTGAAGGTGAAGTTGGCACTGGAGGGCGTCAGGGAGACGTTCAGTCCTGAATCTAGAACAGGTTAGGGCTGCACGTTGCCATACTTCCCCCCTCCTGCATTGTGGGTGACCTGGACACGCACAACACCAGCGACCAGGCACCCCTTCCTGGGGACAAAGCATAGTTGTCCACAAGGGACCTCTTGCTCCTTTTGCCCTGTTGTACGCTAGGTCCCTGGTTTGTGGAGCCATTCAAAGTCCTCTGGAAGGTAAACGACGTCACATATTAACTGCCTCTGCCATACACTAACATCTCTCCCTCTTTCCATGTCTCTCCTCAGGCCGGTGATTCCTGGTCCGCTGGGTGGATCTGGTCCTGCAGTGGTGCCTCCGGTGCAGGTAGCTGGTGGCCTGGCGTACAGGGTCTAGGTGATTCTGGACTCCCAGCTACGGTGGGGCTGTGTCCAGTACCTGGTGGACCGGGTGGATACGGCTGCCGTGACAGCGGAATTTCATGTCCACCGTCTGGATCGGTCGGCTCCATGCCCTCAGGGTTGCCCAGGTTTTTGGCAGGTGGCGTTGTTGTGGGGGTACTGTGACAGCTGCGCCACGTGGCGATGCGTGCTAACTCACCCTGAGCCGGCTACAAAAGATGGCAGCAGCTCACACACCACACCCTCACAGCATTTTTGAGGTAATAATCATGTCTACATAGGTTCCTTGTTTTCCCCAGCACCAGACGGGCTAGTGTGTCTTTGCCTGAGACCATGCGTTGCTGTAAGCTTATCTATAAAGACAAGAAATTATAATTATTTGTGTTGGTGTTGTTCTGCTGAATCTGCTGGATCTTCTGCCTTGACCTGTGACTGTTTCGTTTTTTCTGTTTCACTTTTTAACACTTTCTTAAACATGTCTCTGAGTTTCAATTTATTGTTGCACCTTCTGACATTGATGGGGATGATTATTTTGATCATCTGATTGGTCGTTCTGTATGTACAGTATAATAACTTTGTGACAACTGCTAATCTAAAAAATGTTTGATCTATGAGTGTACTTAAAGTATTTACATTTAGCTTTCATTTTCTATTGAGGCTCATAAACTTTCATGGATGCTGCTCTCTGCCCTATAATGCAAGATTTAAAGGGTTGAATCGTCTGAAAAAAAAAAAATGTGCATGCAGGATGGATTGATCTACCCTTGGACTTGTCAATTAATTTCATGGTTGTCAATTCTATTTTATTTATATATGGATAAGTAGGCAGTGTATGAAGCAAGGAATGGGGTAGCCAATGATTACACAAACTAGAGGTCACAAGATATACACACTAAAAAATCTAAATTGGATATGTTTTAAGTATTTACATTGCCTTTTGCTTCGTCACAGGCCGTTCAATCTACACAGAATAGCCTGTGACAAAGCAAAAACAAACTTTTTGAAATTGTGCCAACTTATTTTACATTAAAGATTCACAGACCCTTCTGTCAGTACTTTGTAGAAGGGATAGCAATAACAGTTAAGTCTACTTGGGTATGCCTTTAACAAATATGAACACCTATATTTTGGGCAGCTTCTTCCATGCAGATCTTCTCTAATTCTTCTTCTAATTCAGATTGTACAAGCTGTCCACAGCTGTTCAATGGGATTCAAGTCAGATCTTTGGCTGGGCAACTTTGGCTGGAAATTAACATTCTTGTCCAGAAGTCACCCCACCATTGTTATGTCAGTGTCCTTTGGGTCGTTGTTGTGCTAATAAATGAATCTTTGTACCGGTCTGAAGTTCTGTGAGATCTGGATCAGGTTTTCTTCAGGGTCCTCTGTATATTTTTCTTTATTTATCCTCTCCTCAATCATGACCAGTCTCCCAGTCCCTGCCACTCCAAAGCATTCACAGTATTGAGATGGTATTTGCTAGGTGATGAGTAATATTTTGTTTTACCAAGACCTAACGCATGGCATTCAGGCCTAGTAGTTCCACTTTAGTCTCATCAGACTTGAAACATCCTAGTGAACTATGAGTCCTTCAGGCGGTTCTGGTCACCTCCCTGACAAAGCTCAATAGCTAACTTTACGATGAAACGTCTTCAGTCTGGAGCGAGAGCATGACATCACTCTGACGGTATCCCTACTAGTCATGAACGTTTGGTTGACCCTTGCTTCAGACCTGACCTACATAGTCTCTAGTTAAGCAGACAGAAATCTGTGGCTCAATAGCCATCAGCTTAATCTGGAAATTTCAGTTTTTCAAAATCACTTTGGCCGATTCCTATTTCATTACTATGTCACCTGGCAGGTCTTTTGCAAATATAGCAGATATTGCAAACATTTCAGGTCATAGATATTTATGGAATATTCATATAGGTCTGACAGATTTTAATCACGGAATGCATCATTTTGCATGTGATGGCTCAAATAATGAAAGGAAGTTTAGAAGTTGTGAAGAGTTTGACAATTTCACTGAGAATCATCTCATCAAGATGATTCCGGTCGTGATGGTTCTCCTTCAGTGGCAGCAGCATCTTCTTTGCCTCTCCCCAAAAACATCTTGAGAGCATCTGTCGTATTTGCATCTGTCGTATTTGATTGCAATATAATAAATTCTAATTTTCAAAGGTTCAGGACAACAAAGATATATCTGACTGCCAGTTCAGATCAATGATTTGGAATGAGATTAGATGCAACTTGTGAAAGAATCCCCGACGTTCTAAAACCACTGGTGCACTTAACTTGGCTATTCGGTAGATTCCCAGGGGCTTCAAACGCTCTGCAACTAACCAGTTCACTGTTGCAAATTTCTCAAAAATGTCTCTAAAACCAGCCCAAATTATGATCTGCACTGGCCTTTAGGGTTTCACTTCCACTCTTTGCCCACTGCCTGAGCAAATGTTATGCATGTACAGCTACTCTTTGTCGTTCTAACTTAGCTCGTTACTAGCTTAGCTAGTTAGCTAGCTTAGTGCGTTACATTTCAAATAGCTTAAACCAGAGACAGATGCTCTAAAATATGCATAAAAACAAACCACTATACTTTTTTCTCCTTTCTTCCTCATCTTTCCTCTTATTTCTGTAATGTGCCCCCGATGGCTTTGATCTTTTCAAATTAGAAAAGCAGTCATAAAATTTCAACGGATCGTATGAACATCAACTGGCGCACTCACTCACTCATGGTACACACAGGGCACCGCCCTGCCTAACCATTTCTCGAAACATCAATATCATCTCAGTCATAAATAATAGAAGTTATGACTGAATGTATAATTTGTTTTATTTTTATAATAAATAAAACAAAATATGTCTTGATTTCCCCCATTTATATAAATATATATAATTTATTTGATATTTTTTATTATATGTTTTTAAGGGCTGGTAGGGCTCCCAATCAGCGCCCCCCATGCATGTTGCCTATTCCTAGAAACGGCTCTGCATGTAGGTATTGCGCCAAGTGCACACAATTGTACTTATTCTTTTACACACGTGCCAAAACACCTATAATTTGTTTCAATTAACAAAAAAGGAAACAAATTGTTCAGAGATTTGAACTCATTGTTTTGGAAAAACTGTAAAAGAACCTTCACTGCATCCACCCTTGTATGTATTGTAGGCCGCTGTTCAGATTCTCCTTGCATGGCTATTCGATTGACTTTTAATAAACATGGACATTTCTGAAGATGTTTTAGATGCAGTCGTGTCACGACTGCGCACATCTACCACATTTTATGAGAGTAGACTTTTTTAATAAATGAGGTCATTAGCTTGCCAGCTCAGAAAAGTAATATGTATATTAAGTATCTAGAAAATGAGGCATATTTCTTTCTCAGTCTTAAGTCCCTGAGAAATGTTTTGCAAGTACCCACTGTAATTTTTCTGCCCTTCATTGCAGCCCCGCCTCCCAGTATAGATATTCGTAAAATTAAATGTTTAATGAGTAAAGTCTGTCCCACAAGGCCAACTTTGAATGGAAGGTGTTCCAGGCTCATATGTGATATGCGCAAAAGCCTGAGGATAAGACTAGATCACTGCTAACCCCTCCAAATTGGTCACCAACTGTTCTAAAAATAATCCTCTGCCAGGGATCTAAGGAGGTCATAACAGGTCAGATAAAACCAGTCATGTGTCTTTGCCCATGCTGTGGCCTCAGTAATTGTCCAGTTGCACTACAGAGACTAACAAGACTATGCCAGCTGTATTACTCAGTCCCATAGCCACACATCTCACTTAATATAAATGCGTACTCTATCTTGATGGAACTTTAAATAAAAAAAATTGAACTATTTCATAAACTCATTCTTATCCCTTTATCTTCTAACCACCCTGTGTTATTTAAATGTACGGTATGTTCCTTGGTGTTCTCTTCCAGTAGCAGACACATTTTACCTATTAAAATCCTTGGGATGTGTAAATGCACTTAGCAAATACATATGGTTCAGTTTCTGTGAAAGCCATTTTTAATTGAAAGCATTTATACATTTGTAAGTGTGCATTATACTGCAATATATACTGTACACTAATAGCATGTGTGCATAGTTGCAAAGTGTGTTAACAGTAGTATTGCAGGGAAATCAGGACTGTGCCGACTATGTCTACACCCCAGGCGGGTTCCTCTGCAATCCATGAGTTAATTACTTTAAAACTCTTTGAGACCCACTATCTTATTCTGCACATTACAGAGTTCGAGGACACCCTAGAGTCAACAAGAAAAGCCCTAAAATACTGGGAGAGATTTCCAGTGTCTCCATGTATTGGCTTTGACTCCCTGTGTGTCTGGAATAAGTAGAGGAGGGGACAGCAGAGGTTTTGCCGAGGATATCATTAGGAAGTACAGGGAAGAAAAGGTCCTGATCTCAGAGAGTAGAGACCACTGGTTTGCCTAACCGGTAAGAATGACAGCACTGGATCAGGAAATCTCACCATCAAAGACACAACTTTAATTACGACTTAAATGACTTTTTTTTTTAAATGACAAGATAATTGGCTAGTGGTGAAGAGTCAGACTAATTACTTCTTTGGAAGGGTTTAGGACATGTGAAATGGAGATATGGTTGCCTTGGTGTCGTAATGACAAATTAATGGCTCTACATTCTGTTTATTATTATTTTATTTAAAGTTTTTGTTTTTCACACTCAAATTGATTAATACTCTGCTAATTTCATAGAAGTTTTTCGTCACTGCAATGCCAGCAAGTAAGTTGATTATGTTTGGCTAGACAGCCATCAGGCTAAGTAGCAAAAAAAGTGACTGGAGTTTAAATTGAATTGACCTCAGTTGAGTAAATTGGAATTTGCATACAAAGTCGACAATGTCAGTGAAAAATAAACACAATCAGTGGTTAGCAGGACAAAGCTGTGTTGGCTGATTCCAGGTAATTCATTGAATTAACTGGAATGGACCTGTACAGTGGGGCAAAAAAGTATTTAGTCAGCCACCAATTGTGCAAGTTCTCCCACCTAAAAAGATGAGAGAGGCCTGTCATTTTCATCATAGGTACACTTCAACTATGAGAGACAAAATGAGAAAAAAAATCCAGAAAATCACATTGTAGGATGTTTAATGAATTTATTGGTGAATTATGGTGGAAAATAGGTATTTGGTCAATAACAAAAGTTCATCTCAATACTTTGTTATATACCCTTTGTTGGCAATGACAGAGGTCAAAGGTTTTCTGTAAGTCTTCACAAGGTTTTCACACACTGTTGCTGGTATTTTGGCCCATTCCGCCATGCAGATCTCCTCTAGAGCAGTGATGTTTTAGGGCTGTCGCTGGGCAACACAGACTTTCAACTCCCTCCAAAGATTTTCTATGGGGTTGAGATCTGGTGACTGGCTAGGCCATGCCAGGACCTTGAAATGCTTCTTACGAAGCCACTCCTTCGTTGCCCGTGCGGTGTGTTTGGGATCATTGTAATGCTGAAAGACCCAGACACGTTTTATCTTCAATGCCCTTGCTGATGGAAGGAGGTTTTCACTCAAAATCCCACAATACATGACCCCATTCATTCTTTCCTTTACACAGATCAGTCGTCCTGGTCCCTTTGCAGAAAAACAGCCCCAAAGCATGATGTTTCCTCCCCCATGTTTCACAGTAGGTATGGTGTTCTTTGGATGCAACTCAGCATTCTTTCTCCTCCAAACACGACAAGTTTAGTTTTTACCAAAAAGTTCTATTTTGGTTTCATCTGACCATATGACATTCTCCCAATCCTCTTCTTGATCATCCAAATGCTCTCTAGCAAACCTCAAATGGGCCTGGACATGTAATGGCTTAAGCAAGGGGACACATCTGGCACTGCAGGATTTGAGTCCCTGGCGGTGTAGTGTGTTACTGATTGTAGCCTTTGTTACTTTGGTCCCAGCTCTCCCGTGTGGTTCAGAGGTTTTTGCTCACCGTTCTTGGGATCATTTTGACCCCATGGGGTGAGATCTTGTGTGGAGCCCCGGATCGAGGGAGATTATCAGTGGTCTTGTATGTCTTCCATTTTCTATATTTTCTCCCACAGTTGATTTCTTCACACTAAGCTGCTTACTTATTGCAGATTCAGTCTTCCCAGCCCGGTGCATGTCTACAATTTTGTTTCTGGTGTCCTTACACTGCTCTTTGGTCTTGGCCATAGTGGAGTTTGGAGTGTGACTGTTAGAGGTTGTGGACAGGTGTCTGTTATACTGATAATAAGTTCAAACAGGTGCCATTAATACAGGTAACAAGTGGAGGACAGAGGAGCCTCTTAAAGAAGAAGTTACAGGTCTGTGACAGCCAGAAATATTGCTTGTTTGTAGGTGACTAAATACTTATTTTACCGAGAAACTTACCAATAATTTCAATAAAAACAGTGAGTTTCAGTATACCAGTGAACATTATTTTTAAGTTGGACAAATTTTGCTATTTTATTACTAGATTTTCAAAATACAAATCATGTTTTCAAAATTAATCCTGTAATTGTGCTGGTCCCATATATTTATTTTCAAACCCATCCAAATAGAATTATTATGTAGCATTTTCTATTTTGCCCACAAAGTCCATAAGACTGAGGATGTAGTAGGTAATGACAGAGGTCACAATGCAGGACAGGTGGGAGTTCAGGGTGAGAGTTCATTGCCTTACAAGTGGATTTTTCCTCGCTGTCTGTGGTAAATTCAAATTTTCAACCACATTAAAGGCCTCCCACTTGCAACAAGTATAACGTTGCATCTGTTTCTGATTAATACACAATGACATGCTAATGAGCATTAACATTCAGAACAATACCCACTCTGAAATATATGTAGGCTGAAGAGAATGTGCATGTCATCTCCAACATGGAAAATACATTACTTTGTGGGACAGTCAGATTTGTAATACTTTCAATAACATGATGACATTTTATCATTGTATAGCATCTCTGTTAAACTCAGGCCATCAGTTTGTTTGAAAAAGTGGATGTCTACTAGTGTGGGTTTGACTGGATAATTTAGGAGGAGCAGAAGCACAAGAGATTTGAGTTCTTCACATTCTGATTGCATTATAAGACAAGTTTTATTACACTGTCAACTCAAGACGTTTTGTGCCAGAGATGAAAGAACTTGTTCAGGGCATAATGGTTGTAAACACATCAGCTCAACAGCACAACGCTCTGAAAAAAGCGCAATTTAATTGCTTGCAATCTTTGAAAATATGGTAATTGTTTACCTCAACTGTTCAAACAAACTACTTCTCTCCAAAGAAGTAAATTTACAAGACAGAAGAAAAAACATGATACATAGCATATTAGAGATTCAGGGGAACAGCAAAATCGAGCTTTACTGAATGCTTCAAGGAGCTTCAAATAAGCCTGCTCCATGTAGATTTACTATCCCTGGAGAAAAGGACAGACTCCATTAAACTCTCCTTTCTAATTTCTACGCAAAAGGTGTAGTAGCGCTGTGCAGCTTTCGAAATGATCTGTGTCGCAGGGCTTGACAAGCAACATACTCTAAAACAAATTCACTAAAGAAAAGAATCAGGGGAAGTCAGGGAAGTCATTACAACTAAAATGGATTTAAATTGTTAAATGAGGATGGGAACATTGAGAATTTCCACAATGGGGTGTCGATATAAGATATTAGCTCAGACGTTTTTACTGTGACAGATGCATTCTTTCCTGGGATGCATCTATCTAAAGAATTATTCTGTATACACGTACATGACTGTAATGTTTTCAGAATTTGTTTAATTACATCTGTTCCAAAATTCAAGACAATATAACCCAATACTGTATTGTGCAAAATGTAGAGTCCTCAATAGCATTATAGAAAAAAAATAAACCTAACTTTCTTCCATTACCAACTAAAGCAAACCTATCCCACTAATACACCAACAAGGTATTCCAGATAGAGAAGGAGAGTGGTGAGAACGATCTGTTTGCTCACCTTGCTGAAAGCAATGGAATGATCGGGGAATATGACAGCAGAGAGTCAGCTTGGGCAGTGAGATTGAGTGAGGAGAAGGCACCAAAAAAATTCCTCAGCACATAGCAAGATGTTTGAGATTTGAGTGAAAGGACTATTTGGTCTGTCGGGAATCTTTGATTTCCTTCATGTTCTTAGCTTTTCGCAACTTGATGTACTAGGATGTAAAGGGGGGCATTGAGCGTTTTAGATTTTCGGAATGAAGAAGAGATGTTGATAAGACAGAATCTGGAGACAAACAGTGTGAAGGGTCTAGGACAGTGTTTCCCAATCCTGGTCCTCAGGACCAAAAAGGGTGCATGTTGTCTCGCACACCTGATTCAAATTAAAGACCTGATCATAGGTTGATTATGTCAATCAGGTGTATAAGTGGTAGGGCAACCTTTAAAACAAGTGTGTGAGTGCTAGGGAAAAAAACTAAAATGTGCACCCCTTTGGGTCCTCAGGATCAGGATTGGGAAACACTGGTCCAGGAGAGGGGACAGATGATTGGATAGATATGGAAATGGTAGTAGGGAAAAGACAATGCAAATTGTGTGGCCACCTGGGAAGAAGATAGGAGAAGATAAAATAGAAAGGATTAAACATAGTGATCAGACCTACAACCACTACAAAATATTAGTTGACAAAAATAATCTTGTAAAGACTATGCATTGTGAGTAGGAGGGTACTGGGAAAAGATCAGAAGAGGAAATAAGTGGAAGGAGTGAGGTGGAATTGAGATGTTGAGCCATCATTAGGAATGAGGTTATCACTTGTCAAGTTCAGGTGGTCTTGAAGTATCCTTCAAGACTAGATGAAGGGGATTGATGACAACAGTGTTACATTTCAATGGACAAGTGATATTTACAGCATGGAATTCAAACAACAACATAGGTAGCGTAAGTGAAAGGGAAGAAGGAAACTCTCCTGTTCGACTGCCCTGTGCTTTCACCACGACGACAAGGCCCTCTTAGACAATAGGAAAACAACCAGTAAGATAAAGAGAGAGCTGGAATAGCAATATGTTCTGGGGCAATCATTGTCTCCGTCAGGCCCAAAATGTCACATTTCTCAAGGGCAGCATTGTCCGAAATGAATTCAGCCTTGATGACAGCAGATTTACAGTCACAAAAGCTGTGGAAAACCATGGGCTGTGTTGGTAAGGATGAGAAAACTTGAAGGGTTCCCGTCATGGTGAACCGACACTAGAAGAACTTGGGAGGCATTAGTACTCACTGTGATGACAGATTAGCTGAGGTGAAACCATTTCCATTAAATCCTGGCACAGACTTTCAGAATAATGAAAAGAACTACCATGCCCCTAAACCTAGTTGATCTGTCAACATTTAAGTTATGCCTAGTCAGCAGTGGATGGTTGAGCTAGGCTGCTGGGAAAATAGATACTGAAAATTAATGAACCTAACCAGCAGGACTGGTTAATGGTTGCTGCAGTATTGCACAGAAATTAAATGAGCAATCACTCCAAAGCATAATGCACTGCACAAAGTATCAACAGTTTAGTATTCAACAACCTGTGACTTATTAAATCAACACTATTAGTGCTGTGACCTTGACTCTCACAGGTTTAAAAATGAACATTTTTAATACAATATTAATCCATGTGACCTTTCAGTTCAGTTTTATCAGTTGGCACTCAGGGTGTTGTTTTAACATTGCATTATGTGAATCCCAATTTACATATTTTCCAGGGAACATTTTCTTTAAGAGTAAATACTAGTACCACCTGTGATGATAACCTGTTTAGGTCTGTGGCATTTACCAAGAATGGAAGTGGATGTTATCAATTTAATTAAGACTATCTGCCCATCCCATACGTTGCACATAATCCACATTAGTTTGATGGCCTAGTTTCACCTAAACTCGATTTTATAGGCCACATCAGGACTGCACATCAAATTTTGTTGACTTGCAAAGTGATGTGTAATACCAATTGGACTCCAGCCATCTTAGGACCTCCGACAATTGGAATATTAGTTTATGTGCAATCATGACCGGATATGAATAGTTGATGGGATGATATCGTAAATAATTAGAATTTTTTACGATATTAAACTTTTCAGTAATGGGCGCTATAAATCACATTTTGTGATTGGATTTGGGGTGAAATACTCATAAATCTTATCTTAGTGTTGCATTGACTTAATCATTCAATATTTGTACATGTGAAAACACAGGTGTTAAAAAACATAAAATATGTTAATATTTTAATATAACATTTTAATATGTTAATCTGTGGTTTTAATGGGTCCGTTTTATTATTCAAAGTGTGAAATACCAATTCTGGTTATTAACACTTACACTTTGGGATCTTTTACTTAATTTCTTTCTTACTTAGTTCATTTTACACTTGATCTAATCCTAACACTGGCCAATTTGCTGAGTGGAATAATTCTCTCCCCTACTGAAAGACCCTGTCTTGCAGGCACGGTTCATCGGTGAAGCAATGAATGGATGTGTGTGTTGCGAGTTGTTTCATCTTGGAAGCTAATGGGTCAAGTATACAGTGAGGTATAATATCCCCTTTTTTTCTGCAGTACACTCACCACCCATGGCATTCATCCAGACAATGTTGTAATGCTAGAGTCTGTGTGGCTCCCCAGAGGCCCAGTTTGCATTGTGTAAAATAAATGCTAATGCACAGTTGTCTTTTACCTGAGACTCTGCTGCCTGCTCAGTCTCCACCTAATATCAGAAATGGAAGTGCTCACATTATCTCCTTCTAACATAGCAACACTGATCTGTCCATTTCTTCATCCAAACGTTTAATGAAATAAACACTATATTCTTACATTAGAGGAAGACATTGCTGCGTGGGGAAAAATATAAAATAAGTCACGCTCAATGTATTTTCTCCCGCATTGTCTGAATTATGCTAGGCTCCTTTTCAATGACAGATCCAGGGACACTCAGACATTGTGCTGTGCTGTATAGAGGCTTTCCTCCAGTCACTTTGCATTGGGTTGTTACAGGGCCAACCAATGAGTTATCTGTCATTCATTAATAGTTCTTCTTTAGTTACTCACACATCAGTTGCGAGGTCACATACTATACTTCTTATCAGCAGATTTTTGCCCCTGCTTATAACCTGATTCACTCAGGCATTCATGTTCTGTGTCTGATTTTTTGATGCTATGGTGAAAAGATCGGCAAAACAAATCAAAAAACAAATACAATTTATAAAATGAACCATTTACGTATGTAAGTACCTTACATTAAGGACACTGACGAGACACAAATGCATGTGTGAGAAAGAGAAATGCAAAGAACTGGTCAGGAGAGACTGAGATAGGGAAGAAACAAGACTGAATGAGGGAAAAAGCATTTATGTATTTCTGCACTTACAGGTTTTTAGTTCATAGTCTGTTTCTACACTTTACATGTTATGGAGTTGTCATTTATTCATGCCTATAATTAACTGATTAACTTTAATATAATCATGTGTATGATTTGTGCTTTGTCTTATTTGTACTTGTTTAATGTATGTGTGATAACTAAGTGGCTTTAAATGTTAATCATCATTATTTTCCAAATTAGATGTTGGCTTTGTGAAAACCACAAAACATGTCACAGAACACACATAATATATTGCCGGACCGAATAAGTGAATCCAGCCAAAAATATCCCTTACTGAGTGACTGACAGACTGCTAGCTATAACCTTATATTGCGACTATTTCTTGTGGATTTTCAAAGAATATTCTTCAGGTAATTTAGGCTCAGTCAAAACCCCATGGGCGGTAGGTGTTTCCACGATTGTCCCGTCTTTTCAAGTGATGAAAATGTAATTTATCATCATCTATATTGATAGTTTGTGTATCAATGTCACTCAGAAAAAAAAAAATTGTGCCATGAAATTGGCTGTGTATAATTCATATTCAGTCTCGCTAGCAACTACTTAACGTTTATGACTATTCCATAGTAAGTATGTAGATACTAGTAAGCCTATTACTGGTTAATAAGCTGTTAAAATGGCCAGTGGCAAAAGCCATACAGTGAGTAGATGATATTTGGGGTGGAGGTGAATTTAATAAGAAACTTTCATCAGTTTAACACCACACTTAATGGTATCCAGCGAAATATTCAAACTTGGCATGGTTTTAATGCTTGACAAAATGATTTAATATCGAGGTGCTGCTATACCGACACTGAGCATACGAATAGCACCATGGTTGAGTGGTTAAAGACATAGTCACTCATGAGGGCAACTTGATTTTGAATCCAGTGATGGCAACAACATTAATCACTTTTAATTGCAAACCGGCTGAACTAGACTTGCCTTGTTCCTTTTCTGGTTTTGTTAATATCAGAGAAACAACACAGGAATAAAGGAACCAAGTAAATATATCGGTAATTGTATGTGTGAACAGCGTTATCATAGTCTCCACTCTACGGTGGAGATTTATATTACAGAAGAATTTTGAAGTTCCCTCACCAACAAAAGAGTCCATTTTAAATACCCACAGCTCTTCAAAGCTTTTGCAATCCAGCAAAACTCTTTTACCAAAATACATCCCCCATCATTGAATCTTTAATCTTACTGTTCTGTGCCACTAGACATTTATTTTTCAATGTCCATCAAGCCCTTTGCTGAATGCTCACTACTCATATAATCAGTCATTCTCATCACTCCTCTGCGGTATTCACCATTCACTGGGTGAGAAGCTGACTTTGCACATGCTTCTATTTGGTTCTGCCTATGACGTTTTGGCCTTTTCATTCCCTCAGATCACTGTATGGAAAGCAGTGAATGGCACCGTGTTCGTGCCTGAATCCAACTGCTACACACAAACCCAGATGGGGCAAGTC
Organism: Esox niger; assembly: GCA_016801105.1. NCBI lineage: Eukaryota > Metazoa > Chordata > Actinopteri > Esociformes > Esocidae > Esox > Esox niger. The sequence continues at coordinate 22,639 of JACXGJ010005228.1, forward strand.
AGGGACAATGTAGATAGGGACCCACTTTAGGATGTTCGAAGACAACGTGGCAAAAAGAACCACTTGATTTTAAAATCAAAATCGTATGTTTACGTTCTGTAACAGAAACTTGCTATGTCCTGTGTGTGTGTGCGTTTGCGTCTCCGTCTGAGGAGCGAATTAGCATGCCGCAGTGTGTGCCTCCCTGGCCCTGCAGCAGGGTAAACACCAGCTGTGCAGGGAGACGTGCAACCAGGGTGAAGAGGTCAGTCCAGGTTGTCGCCTCAGTTCTCCTTCATGTTTTAGACACCAGGACAGGATTATAATCAAGTCTGGAGCTGAGCTAGTTTTAGATTCAGTGTAGACAAGAGGACAGCAGAGCTCTGACTGCCTGGTGCACATCGTCTACGCCCTCCGTTCCACCCGTCCCCACCTGCTCCTACTGATACCAGTACAGACAGAAAAGAGAAAAAAGAAGAAAACACATCAAAAGAAATGTTTGTACCCTATTTAGTCCAGACACCATATTCCACAACACACATTGCCGCACACCAGTGAATAAATAGCATCTAGCTTAACAAGACTGCTTTCATTAAATCATAAAGTATTATCCTATTAACTGTTTTAATTATGAGGATCAAAAACCGGCACTATACATTCCATTGTAATGTAGTAAATCCATTGTTGAAACTGTTAAGTCAAATTATATTACCTGATACTTTTATTATTCTAGTTAAAGAACAATCTGATATGGCCTCATAGTAACAATATTTTGGAAAAAAAGGCTTCTGTGAGGTTAATGAATAAATCCTGTGAGCTTGGTATCTACAAATATATTTTTTTAATCTTATAGCTGTGTGTGTACAATTTGATGAGACTTGCAATCCAAATCCATAGCTGTCTCACTTCATGGCTAAACTTCAAATTACAAAATTGAAGAATAAGAAAACCGAGGAGAACTTCTGGTACTCGCTGAATTCACAGCCTGAACAGTGCAATGAAAAATCCCCTAAACATGGACGTCGAACTTAAGAAGGTCCAAAGTCAATCAAAACGAGCTCCTGGGCTATAGTCTTACCATGGTGCAAGGCAATAACTCTATTTATTATTGTGAATTTTGAGAAATGAAAAGCCCTCATGTTAAACAGCTCACCTTATATTCTATGACTGAATGTTGCCTCCATATGGAACCAGTTGTTCTACTCAGTCAATTAGGAGCCACTACTGCTTTCAAATACAAGCACTACTTGGATAGAAAATGGTTCCTGGTCTAATGTTCCCAAAAACTACCCAAATATTTTCATATAGTCCTAATGATGATGTATACAACTGTATTCTTTTTAATTCACAGCATGCTACATATTAAGAGTATTCATATTACAGCTGTGTATGCTCTGCTCAGGTGCTGTTTGAGTGTAAAGTTAATCATTGTATAATGTGAGGCCTTTTTCAGAGGGTTAGGGTTAGGTTTGACATTATTGCATTATAGTTGTTCATTTGGAAGCCTTGCTAAGATGAGTGTAACCTTGATGAGATCATTCATGCGCTTTCCATCCAACTGCACTGAAACACGTTTTGTTTGATTTAATACTGTTTAGTTTGTGTTCATTGTTTAGTCAGTTGCTCCCTACATTTTGTTAAAAGGGCATATTTATGAATATAAGACTGAACGTTGACCTTCCTCTCACATCCCCTTCCACTCAACCCCAAATTCAAAGAAAAAGTGTGGTCTATGTCATGAGACCCCTATGCATTTAAATCCAGGGTGGCATTGTCAGATCTATGGTATGGAAAATAGTATATTCACAACCTTTCTCAGCCTGCATGTGACACATACAGTATATTTGATGTACAAATACTATTACCACAACTTCACTTCCATTGTATTGAATTTTTCATAGTAGACAATAGGGAAGTATATTGTTGCCTTGTGTTAAATATTTTCAAGTATGTCAGTATCTTGTAAACTTTTAGCAATCGAATCCCTTCCCAACGTACATTGCATCTGCATGTACCCAAAAAGAAATGAACGAACATGACAGATCGGAGAAAAGGACTGTAAGAACGTCATTAATTATGCTACCCCAAAATTTGGGATAAATTCAATAATATATTTTCTAAACCTATTCAACTGAATGTGCTTAAAGAAGGTGAATAAAACCTGTTCTCACACGATTGACAGTATGTGCTGTAGTCTCATTTGTGATTACAATGTGTTTTTTAAGCCATAGAAAAGCTAAGCAATAGCTTTCCTCCCACATTTAATCCTTTGATCCAGGGGGGAGTCAGTCCCCTCCAAATGAGGAAGAAACCAGCACCCTCCACATCCAGTCCTCTCTCCTTACACTCCTCATACTTCTGCTGCATTCCATATCCATCCCATAATACCTGCATCCCTCCAGCAACCTTTTGAATCCCTCCTCCAGTTTAGCCTGCTTCCTCACTGCCTCCTCCATGCCTTGTCACTCCCATGGTGGGACTGATGAGCCAGTCTTGATTCGCTGCAGAGAAACGGAGGAGAGGCTAGAATGGAAGACACCACCCCAGGGAACTGTAATAGTTTCTAGTGGTGCTAAAAAAAACTGGACCACGCAAAATGTGCAAAACGCACCCGATATGGAACACAGGCAACTCCAGCACAAGCTCTAGTTAATGCCAGTATTACAAAGAAACTATATGAACAATTGGGCTTGCACATTTATAACCACAGCTGAGACCGTGGTCAATGAACAAGCTTGGGGGATTGTTTCAAAGAAGGTTTAGTTTTATGACACATTATACAATGTGAATCTTAAATCAGTGTCAACACACACAGGGTTGAGGGATAACAGAGACAGGTCTACTGGAGTGTAACAGTGCTGATATGAATAGAGACGGACAACATCAACTCTCAGGATGTTCCCAGAGGATTTAAGTTCACTACGAAGCTTGTGACATGGACATGGCCATGACCAGAACAAAAGAACAATCATAACAACACAAGTTTCTATCGTTAACGTACCAGCGGGAGTTGTGGACCTGCCGTACAGTAACTGAGCTTGGCAGCTGTGGATCTCACCTATCAGGAGCACATGGCCATTATCAGAGAGGGGGAGCAGACACATCACAGAGTAAGCGGCAGGAATGCATCATTCAGTTGGCCAGGAGGACCACAGTGTGCCTTTCCTCCACTTCCTCACCCATCAATTATCAGGGCATCTTCCATTACCTTTCCCCTCACCTTGGATTGATGTGTTTAATGGTGGCCAAGGTAGATGGATTGATGTGTACAGAACCCGGTTGTTGACTACGTTGCAAGGTTCATTGCAGGCAAGTTAATCCGCCTGTCTCAGAACCAGGCCAAGTCATCATTAATAATATTAACAGGGGACAAATCGTAGATAGATAATCTAAACAGAACCTAGGGTTCCTCGACTGTCCTCCTCAATGTCAACCACAACCAAGATTACTGAGAGGCTCTTCTCAGGAGAGGCAATGACATAGCCAGAATGCCATGTCCATCTATAAAGGACCGAATGCCTTTACAGTGTTGACAAGGCTATATCATGACAAGAATTCTGACTCTATTTTAGAAATAATGAAAATGTTTATTTACAGCACAGTGATAGGTACATGCATACCGCGTATCAGTGGAAGTTGTTCAGTCATCTCTGCATGATGAACCCAGACCTGCAGCATTCTTAGCCATTTGGTACTAAGATGAAGATGAAGTGACTTATTGTTTTAGTTAATCCGCTTTAATGAAATATTGACTTCAAGTTATTCCTAGAGGCTTAGTCTGAACCATGCCAATAACAAAATGTGAGAAAGTAGCTAGCCAAGCAAGGCTCAGAACCGGTCTTATATGGTCCTTTATAATCTGTAATAATAATACATGTTGCTAACTAAAGGAAATTCCATATAAAGACACTAAAAGCTCCTAGTACTGTTGCCTTGTGTTGGTAGTGACACAAACCTTATATTTTCCTTTAAATCATTTTAACAGCTAAAAGGATAGTTTGTCCAAAAATCCTATTTCGATGACAGTCCCCTTGGACCGAGTTTGTCCTTCAGGCACATAGAGTCATATTTTAAAACAATCCATTATTCCGCTCTCTCGCAGTCAGTAATTAATGTTACTAACATCATACAAATTCATGAATGTAAAACGTACGTACCTCTATCACAAAGCTGCATTCCAAGCTGAAAACTGCTCAAAAGCACCCCAAACTAAGACAAGTGGTGTTGTTTACCTCAAAGAAAATGATAATTAATTGTCGCAATATTGACATATGAACAGATACTTCCTGTGTGTACTGGTCAGTTTTGTTCATAATGGTATCCATCCACATGTTTGTTAGAGAAATTATTATTCGCTAGCTTGAAAGCAAGTTATCTATTTTGTATTTGATATTCATCTCGGACAGTCAAACACTGTCCACATTAAACCTAAATTAATTATTTGGTTAAAATCACTCCATGACATCTGTGTTTACTTATTGCTATCCAGAGCCATAAGGACACTGGGGTCATGTCTCTGTATGTAACTAAAAGTTGTTCTTACTCTTAATAAAAGTAGTGGACCATTTTTTGTAATGTTCAAGATCACCGCCCGCTTGCATTGTTACTACTGGATTGCCAATGTGATGAATGATTCTTGTGAAGTCAGGCAGACATGTGATCTTGATTTTACAAAATGATCTTTTTGCATTGTTGTCCACACACAGGCCTTTCTTTGACAATGTTGCTCTGGGTGACGAAGATTCAAAGCCGCAGTGCTGGAGATATCTGCTGATGAGTAGCATGATTGGTAGATTGAGAAATGTACAATTTTTTTGTTATTTCAGAATAATGTTGTCTAGCCAGCTACATGTTATTAGTCTGTAGATATAATCTTAAATATGGTGATATTTTTTGTATCATCTGAGGTAGCTGGCTTGGCTGGCTTGTTTGCTTTGAAGGTGACAAACCTACAGTAGTGCTTCTGGCTTATATCTTAGCCACAGACCTACATAGATTTGTTAAAGGATCTAACTAACTAGCTACTGTAAGCATGCATTTTCATTGATTTTCCATTTACTGTGTGCAGGTAGTTTGGTATTGGGAGGGGAAGCATTTGGAAATTGTTGTTATTATTCAGGGGGACCAGTTATCTTGCTTCTAACATTGGTGGGACATACATCCCCACCCCCCAGCTCCAGTTCTCTTGCATGTATGCCAGTAAATTACTAGGGCAGAATCATATTTTCTGAAATACTTTCATTTATATTAATATAGTGATTAGCCATGAGATTTCTTTCTTGACTTACACCAATGACAATGGAAATATACACACAAACTTTGGAAAGTATTTTATAGAACAGATATTAATTACATAGCTAACATAAAAAAGTATACTATCTCACATATGAAATCAAACTTGTTTCCAACTTTTTTGAACATTCTGGCAGCGGTGTCCATAGAGGAGACAGAAAGGGACAGGCAGTTACCATAGGTCTTTTCACAAAAGAGGTGTTTAAGATGGTTCCAAATTATGAACAATATGAGATGTCATGGCTTGTTGAAGTGACATGGAACAACTCTGGTGTCTTTCAGTTTTGAAGGGACTACAGTATAGCTATATTTTTTTTTATGCTACATGACAGAACCTCAATTACGGCCACCAAAGCAACCCATGGATTTCCATCTTAAATTCCACCATCTTTTCAATCTATTGAGAGCACTGATGGCTAGGCAACTTCACACACAAACACAAGCACACACACATCTACACACATTGCTTTAGTAAGAAAGTAAGAAAGCTTAGAACTCATTTCAGGACCAGGGCCTGATGAACACAACCCCTACAAGCCATTAGGATCCGGTTCAGCTTGGTTTCACTCTCTTTCTCCTGGCTGGGAGGAGAGAGGAAGTTAAATCCTCTCAGTTAAGATGACTTCCTATGACACACTCAGTGCCCAATAAAAACATTTCTTACTATAATAGTGCTGTAAATTTCAATATATCTCTTTGTCAGTAGTAAACCACCACTATTACACAGGACCTGGTAATATTGATGCCAAACACACACAGAAATCTGTCACAATATCAGATTCCCACTACATGATTATCCTGGCCAAATAATTCACGGTAACAAAATTATCTATACAAATTTTAATATAAAATATGCTATCAGCCAAATTCATCTTCATCTTTGTTTAATCGTTTTTTCTCTATTTTAACAAAAATACAAGCATATGGAGGTGGAGAGAGGCTGTCACCATAACTGTACAAATAAAATAATAGAAGCATACAAAAAGAACAATTACACTTAAGGGATAGTGAAAAGGCAACCAGATGAACTGATCAACAAAAGACCGAAAAGGCCTAATCCCGAGAAACATTTTCGCCTAGTGAATAGGTTAGTATTACTGAATTGTTAATAAAAAATTGTGTAAGCAAAGTCTTTTGTCCATGAATAAGCTATGGAAAAACCGAGAGGAGTTTTTTTTTAAATGTCATTTTTTCCATGTGAATGGGCTACTACACTCACCTAAAGGATTATTAGGAACACCATACTAATACTGTGTTTGACCCCCTTTCGCCTTCAGAACTGCCTTAATTCTATGTGGCATTGATTCAACAAAGTGCTGAAAGCATTCTTTAGAAATGTTGGCCCATATTGATAGGATAGCATCTGGCAGATGATGGAGATTTGTGGGATGCACATCCAGGGCACGAAGCTTCCGTTCCACCACATCCCAAAGATGCTCTATTGGGTTGATATCTGGTGACTGTGGGGGCCATTTTAGTACAGTGAACTCATTGTCATGTTCAAGAAACCAATCTGAAATGATTCGAGCTTTGTGACATAGTGCATTATCCTGCTGGAAGTAGCCATCAGAGGATGGGTACATGGTGGCCATAAAGGGATGGACATGGTCAGAAACAATGCTCAGGTAGGCCGTGGCATTTAAACAATGCCCAATTGGCACTAAGGGGCTTAAAGTGTGCCAAGAAAACCTCCCCCACACCCTTACACCACCACCTCCAGCCTGCACAGTGGTAACAAGGCATGATGGATCCATGTTCTCATTCTGTTTATGCCAAATTCTGACTCTACCATCTGAATGTCTCAACAGAAATCGAGACTCATCAGACCAGGCAAAATGTTTCCAGTCTTCAACTGTCCAATTGGTGAGCTCTTGCAAATTGTAGCCTCTTTTTCCTATTTGTAGTGGAGATGAGTGGTACCCGGTGGGGTCTTCTGCTGTTGTAGCCCATCATCCTCAAGGTTGTGCGTGTTGTGGCTTCACAAATGCATTGCTGCATACCTCGGTTGTAACGAGTGGTTATTTCAGTCAAAGTGAGTCTTCTATCAGCTTGAATCAGTCGGCCCATTCTCCTCTGACCTCTAGCATCGACAAGGCATTTTCGCCCACAGGACTGCCGCATACTGGATGTTTTTCCCTTTTCACACCATTCTTTGTAAACCCTAGAAATGGTTGTGCGTGAAAATCCCAGTAACTGAGCAGATTGTGAAATACCAACAACCATGCCATGCTCAAAATTGCTTTAATCACCTTTCTTTCCCATTCTGACATTCAGTTTGGAGTTCAGGAGATTGTCTTGACTAGGACCACACCCTTAAATGCATTGAAGCAACTGCCATGTGATCGGTTGATTAGATAATTGCATTAAAGAGAAATTGAACAGGTGTTCCTAATAATCCTTTAGGTGAGTGTAAAACAACGCGTCTTTGCTGATCTCTCCCGGGGGGTTTATTGGGGCTAACTAGTTGATTTCAACACCAGTGCACCGTTCCAGTCTCCTTTTTTAAGCACATGCATCGTTTGTCTATAAGTGACATGAATAAGGTACTGAAAAACAGAGGGGAGTTTGGAAAAATATAATTTCAGTTTCGCCTAGTGAATTTGATATTACCATACAGTGGATATAAAGTCTACAAATTCCTGTTAAAATGCCAGGTTTTTGTGATGTAAAAGAATGAGACAAAAATAAATCATGTCAGAAATTTTCCACTTATAATGTGACCTATAATGTGAACAATTCAATTTAAAAACAAACTGAAATCTTCAAGGGGGACAAATGAAAAATAAAAACCTTACAATGACCCGGTTGCATAAGTGTGCACACCCTCTTATAACTGGGGATGTGGCTGTGTTCACAATTAACCAATCACATTCAAACTCATGTTAAATAGAAGTCATTACACACTTCTTTAAAGAGACTCTGATTAATCACAAATAAAGTTCCGCTGTTCTTGTAGGATTTTCCAGACATTTTCTTAGTTCCATCTCAGAGCAAAAGCCAAGGTCCGCAGAGAGCTTCCAAAGCATCAGAGGGATTTCATTGTATAAAGATATCAGTCAGGAGAAGGGTACAAAAGAATTTCCAAAGCATTAAATATACCATGGAACACAATGAAGACAATCATCATCAAGTGGAGAAAATATGGCACAACAGGACATTACGAAGAACTCCAAAATTAATGAAAAGACGAGAAAAGAACTGGTCAGGGAGGCATCCAAGAGGCCTACAGCAACATTGAAGGAGCTGCAGGAATTTCTGGCAAGTACTGGCTGTGTGCTACGTGTGACAACAATCTCCTGTATTCTTCATATGAATGGGCTATGGGGTAGGATGGCAAAATGGAAGCCTTTTCTTACAAAGAAAAACATCCAAGCCCGGATGTCATCGCAATCTGACAGATTTGGAGCGCTTTTGCAAAGAAGAGTGGGCAAATATTGTCATGTCAAGATGTACCATGCTAATAAACTCCTACCCAAAAAGACTGAGTGCTGTAATAAAATCAAGTGCTTCAACAAAGTATTACTTTATGCAACCAGGTAATTGTGAGTTTTTTATTTTTAATTTTCCCCCCTCAAAGATTTCAGTTTGTTTTTAAATTGTTCAATTGTTTGAATTCTTCACATTATAGGTCACATTAAAAGTGGAAAAGTTCTCACATGATTTATCTTTGTCAAATTTTTTTACATTACAAATACCTGGCCTTTCAACAGGGGTGTGTAGACTTTTTATATCCAATGTGTATTATTACCATATCAGTATTTCATTTTTTAAATATCACATTTATTGCCAATACCGGTATATCGCAACACTGCTTATGAATACAAAGTTACTTAGTTGTTAATAGTAAATAGGGAGTATTTCAAGTATAGTTTGGATCCAACAAAATAAGATGAACTGTATCATAAGGGCTGAGAGACAGGATTGTATTGAATCACTGATGGAATAAAAGCTTCTTAATGTTGCTTTGTAATTGTCCCTGCCATATTTACATGTTAAAATATTAAAATATTTTGTATAGCAAAGGCCTGAAAAACTCCCATGAGTCAGCGGACCATTACATATTCATGTCTTTCTACTGAGGAAAAGGACATTTGAGTCTCAGATGCCAGGGAGAGGTGAGAAAAGGCATGGATCTACAAAGGTGGCAGGGTCCATGAATACAAACATTTAGGCGATTATATTTGTGATTGAAATGATGCTTGGCGGGCAGATTTATTTAAAGCATGGACGACAATTTCATTTCCATCCCTCCTGTCATCTTTTTAAGAGTTTTCACATGCAGCTGCTGGCCTTCCCTGGGATGTGATGGCATTCCATTTTCTACATTGGAAGGTGAATTGATCCAAATGTGATTGTCAATAGGGGGTCAGAAGCTCACTGCCACAAGCATACAAAGTATGTACTAAGCCTCCAGTGCAGAGAAGCAGCAATGATCAATTTTATGAGAATGTGAGGTGTCAACATTTCCGTTTCACAGCTGTAAATAACCTGAACTGTGATATGGAAGATAAGCAAGACTGAAAGTGAAATGTAGAGTGTGAGGTAACCAGGCAATAAACAAGGAAGGAGTATTCACTAAAAACACAATATCTATATGACATATGGTAATTGCACTTATTTTCATAAATGAATGACTGGACCTATTTGGACCCCTGACATACTCAGATGCAATGGTAGGCTTCTTTAAATGCAGCTGAAACAACTTTGTATTTCTTTTTGAAGTCACACAGCTACACACCCCAGAACACTTCTGAAGAGAAGATTAATTTCTGTTCCTAATATAGGACTTTGATCTCTACCTTATTTGATGTGCTGTGTTGAAAGAATGAGTGCCATCTTTTCCCTTTCAGGACTGGATGAAACCGCCAGAACTCCCCGAGACACGGCAATTACAGGTTATCTGAGTGTCTTAACATAATACTCAAACTAACCTACAGAAATGCGTGAATGTCTTCTCAACAATATTCCATATCAAAGGCATTGTTAGAATTGCAAAACATAACCCTAATTAAGATTATCTGAACTAAATAAACAAATACCTGGTTCCAGCACCAACAACCACAGTTTTTACAACCTTGTTAACTTTTTACTTATAGAAAATTAAGCAACATTTAAAAATCTGGACGTTACTAGCTCAAGTCGATTCCACAGGTACACAGTCAAAACAAACTCATCATGGCAACAAAGTGAATAAACAGGCAAACTCAAACAGGTTTACGTCACATGCGCTCATACTTCTCTGATAACATCTCGTGCACGGTTTATGGAGATGTGCATACACACCGACTGAGGTGGATGAGCAGACCCTCGCAGCCCCCTGCAACCCCTGGAGAAACCACCCACCCCCCACAGATCCAGAATCCCCATTTACACACAAAATACAGTTTAGCTGCCCGCCACAGTTCCACTTCCCTTCCTTTGTGTTTTGCCACTAAAAGAGCCTCTATATTCTGACAGCAGTACTGTGTTGAACTGCACGGCGTATCTAGGAGATTGACAGGCCTGTTTATATGCAGAATGCTACACACACATCTGTCACCTTTGGAGCAGCAGGGCCTCCACATCTGAATGGAAAAGTTGACAAGCGCTGAAGCAGACTGAGATCTGCAAATGGTTCTTCATCAAAATGAAACACAACAGGGCATGATTTGTTACACACGCTTAGGTACATGTTATTGTTTATCCATAGTAATATCCGGCCATCCGGGCTGTACCCCAAGCCTACCAACCATATGTCTTTGTTGAGTGTGAGAAAATCGAGACCGGAACTGGACTGGTTGGCGAATCGAAATTTGTCCAAAACCGTAATCATTTTAGATAGCCATAATAATGAGAAGTCAAGATCTACAGTATTTCTTTGTAAATATTTCAGATAAACATTTAGAACATTAAGAAATGCATACTCAGAATTACAATTTGTGACTAAAGTAAACAATCAAATTAAGATCCAGTTAACCAGGGATTCTACTTCACGATCACAACCTTAAAACAATCTGACCCGCAGTCGATGCCTGCTGCATGCCCGTTATATGATGCTAAGGATCAGATCCACAGATCTACCCTTCATTTCATTTGGAAATATCTGTTGCTATAGAAATGTAGCGTGGGCCCTGACTAGAAAAACAAAATCTAGCTTGGACTGACAGATTTTTAAAACATTGAGAAACCTGTGGACAGAGAAAAGCAAAAGCAGACTACTATGTAAATACGCTATCTAATTGTTATGAATGTCCTTCTAAATTGTGGAGAACTGTGTAGAACAGTGCCATCACTGTTCTGCCACAACAGATAGTGTTGGACTGTGTACCAGTTACTGATCAAAATGCAATATCTAGAGCCTTTAAATTGATGCTTCATTGCAGCAGGTGACACAAAAGAACTCTATACCTACAGCGCCCCAAATGACCAATGATTATACTGGGTGTTCTTTGGAAAAGAGGTCCTTGATTTAGTGATAGCTATAGACACAAAGAAAACCACAGGGGAGCCCATGGTAGATCCAGGCTTATTGGTTTGGGCTGTACCAATTATATCATGTGCTCTAAAGCATATATTTTATCTTACATCAATTTCTGGGGGTTATCTGGGGGTTTGTAAAACCGCTCTGCATAAGGGTGTCCTTGCTAATCTCTAAATTGATTTCCTAGCAGAAATCTTGGAGGCATTGGGAAAAAATACAGTTGTGTTTCGTTTAATCAAAAAAACTTTTTTGAACAGATTTCAGTCTGGTATTATATGTGTGCACAGTACTATTACATAAACTAAGCTTTAGATGAGAAAATAAGCTGTGTTGCTTTGTTTGTTGACCTGTCGAAAGTGTTCAGTACAGTAGATGACTCAATCTTAATGAAAAAGCTGTCTTCATTGGACCTGGCAAAGGAGCTTACTTGCATCTGGTTTGCAAATTACCATAGTAATAGAACGCAGGCTATTTTACTGCTGAAACTGAATCTAGATTTCTTGTAGAAAACAAATGAGTTCTACAAGGTTCAACTTTGGGTCCTACATTGTTCAAGCTGTGTATTCATAAAATCTGTAAATCTGTAAGAAATTCTAAATTTCATAATATTTCCTTTCAGAACAATACCCTACAGCTGCCTCAATTGTACAGTTCATTGTTATTCCTTACAGTACATTACCCTAAAGCTGCCTCAATTTTTTTATTTGCTTCTAACATGTAACTTGAGATTTGGTTCGATGAAAATCTGTCTTTTAAAACACACGTTAGTGAGCTAAAGCTAAAGATTATATACAGTATATATATATATATATATATAATATTTTCATATTGTCTTATTACATTTTTTACTATTATGTTTTATTATTATTATTCTAATTATGAGTATTATGGATTTCTTCATTTGAGTATTCATTTTTATGCTATTGTATTATTATACTCGGGAGTATGTAATGACTATCTTCTTACCACTCAGGTCTTCACCATTCCTGTATCCACTGCTTCAGTTAAAAGGACCATCTCTGCCCAGAAACGGATCAAGACTTATTTCAGGAACACAATGGAGAGGCCCGACTGTCAGTCTGACTTTGGCCTCAATATGAACATTTCTTCCTTTTGGATATAAATAGAAAAAGAGCTTGGTTTCAATTGTGATCTCAATCATATAATTGGGTTTATTTTTATAAGTTATAGCAGTTTAGTACATGTTGTTTTGCAATTGATTGAAGGATTGTGATTTGGTATAGCTATGACTACTCTCACTTATTCTGTCTATTTAAAGAATGAGTCGCTTATTCTTGGACTTGTTTTGTCTTTGTGTGGATGTTCATTTCTATTTTGACTTTCATCATGGTGGTGAAATTTCAAAATCAGCTTCGCCAGTTTTCTTTGCTGACCAAAGTAATTGCCCATGATCCAAAATCAATAGTAGGACTATCTGTGGTTGAATGTATTCCTCCACTGTGTATGTGATTATTGTCTTTTGGAACTGTTGCCATAAAATGACGGAAGCCTATAGCTCTTCCACCTTATATATATAATGGTGTTGTATGAATTATAGAGTAGCATAAACAAAGCAATTATGGCTGTTTTTCCTGGCTGGGTCCCCAGTGATTTACACACACCACTACTGTTGATGAGTCAGAGTCACTGTTGTTTCCATGTGTCTCTGCGTGAGTTACAGCCTGAAGCGCAGCTCACGACTGTTTGATTTGGTCATCAAATGCATTGCTTCCCCTCTGCTGGAGTCTGTACAAGAATTGTCCCAAACGAGGCACTGTTTCTGTTATTTTTTAATGATAGTTTTGAAGACATATTGGATTTTTTGCACCAACTGCTGGACTAGGTACAATAGTAAAAGTTTATCGCTGGTCTTCACAGTTTGACACGCTGTGAAGAGACCCCAGTGTCGAGTGCATTTGTTGATGGGTACAACCATTGTACAAACAGAAATGTCAGGTGATTTGTCTGATAATAATATCTCACAATGTAATGACACATAAATATTCTGCATTGATTACAGGGAGAGTATACAATATTGTTTTCATTTCTACAGCACAAAAAGAAATCCTAGCCATGCTTCAAAACACTCATTTCTTTGCAGCCTGCATTCTTGTTTAATGATTTCTTTACAAAGCACAAGTTATTGATGTTTGTATTCTCTTAGTTCCTGTTGGAGCCTGAATTCTGTCTGTTATGAAAACAGGCCAAGCCATTTGGCAGGTTTCTGCTGTCATGGTGCCTTTATAGAACCTTTGAAGTGTACATTTGTGCCGTTTAATGGCCTTCTGGTCTCAGGTAATCCAGAATATTTGGAAAGGGGCAAAGAATTGTTGATTCTGGTCATGTCGTAATAAATGTTGCAATGCCAACAGGCAAGGTGGAAATGCCTTGAGTAGGGTTGGCCAACTGCCAGGCAAATCTCTGGTTATCAGATGATGCAAAATCCCTACAACTAGTTGAACCACACACCTTATATCATGGATAACAATAGAGTTGTTGGTAGATTCTCTACGTAGTGTGACTAATGTGTGAGAGGCACAGAGAAAGATGTCAAAACAAAAATAAGCAAGTGACTCACCTAAAGACAGTGTGGCCTTATAACATGTGATTTGTTATGTACCACTGTCTGTTTGTGATAGGGGCTTCTTAGTTGTTTCATGTTGTAAAGGAGTGTGGCAATACCCTACAGTATCTAGACAACATGTCTGTTGTAGAGGAGGGTGGCAGTGCTCTACAGTATCTAGACGACATGTCTGTTGTAGAGGAGGGTGGCAGTGCTCTACAGTATCTAGATGACATGTCTGTTTTAGAGGAGGGTGGCAGTGCTCTACAGTATTTAGATGACATGTCTGTTTTAGAGGAGGGTGGCAGTACTCTACAGTATCTAGATGACATGTCTGTTGTAGAGGAGGGTGGCAGTGCTCTACAGTATCTAGATGACATGTCTGTTGTAGAGGATTGTGGCAGTGCTCTACAGGTACCTAGTTAACATGTCTGTTAAAGATATATTTGATGTTTATTTTATTTTGTATACAGTGTAAAGCCTGATAATTATCTTTCGGCCTCAGTTATATTGTGGGTTTGTCTTGAATCAATGAGAATTATAATTTCTTCTAGAAACCAGCCAAGTGTATCAGAGTAAAAATAATTTCATAATTTCAGCCCATTTTCCTAATTTCAGCCCGTTTAAAGCAACGTTGCAAAGCCAAACCCATGCGAAAAGTTTGACACGATGTGAAGAGCCCCCAGTGAAGTGTGCCTTTGTTGACGGGTATAAACAGAAATGTCAGGTTATTTGTCTGGTTATAATATCCCACAATGTAATGATACTTTTACTTTCTACAGCACAAAAAAAAACTAATATAACATGTGATTTGTTATATACCACTGTGTGTTTGTGATAGGGGCTTCTTAGCTTTTTCATCTTACTCTTGCGAATTTGCAGATATAAGCAATACATGTGTTGCATTGCAAAGGGCTTATGGAATGCTGTATGAAAGACCACTCATGCAAGACAACATTCTCCCCAACTTGTTGTGTTATAGTTTGAATTTATGTTGAAAACACATTAATGTACATTATATATCCTAATATTACAAATACAAAACATGTTTTAAAAAATGTGTGCCAATTTAAGGAAATATCTCAGATGCATCCAGTGTCTTTTGATCAACCTCGACATGTCTTTAGAACCTGTTGTAAATACAATAATTTGGACATGATTTAGAAAGGTACACACCTGTCTACATTCATATTGCACCTCCGTCACCTAATCATGTTGTCACCAGAGTCTATACAAATGCATTTATATTAATAGGCAGAAGTTGAATGTGGGCAAATAACATTCAACAAGGGCTTACAGTGCACTGTATATATAACAACATAATATTTTTTCCAAGTCAATGTTGCATAATTATATTATCGAAGGTGAGAAAAATATGCTATGGGAATGCTTCGCGCAACCAGGGACCTTTATCGGATTAATAACATTTATGAATGGTAGTAAACCATTCATAAATGGTATTAATACATCCTACATCCTGATGCATCTTAAGAAATCCTATGTTTACTGACTAGTAAACATAGTATGTATCACGTCCTTAAAAATGAGAAGTGTATTGTTAAAATGAAAGTTATTTGAACTAGTTAGCTAAGAACAATATGCTAACTTCAGTAAACTTGCTTTCTCTTTGCATTTTTAAAGAGACTTGGCTAGGATTTTCTGCTGTATACATGAATTAGGATTTTGGGTACGACACAACTTAAATGTTATTAACATATTACTTATTTTGTAAATTTCGCAAAATGTTCAGAATGTAACAGATGATGCACCACATGGATATATTTTTAAGAGAATCATTGTTTGACTGTTTTGGCTCCCTCCAGTGGTCAGCTTCATCATTACAGGCTTGAGAGTGGCATTTGAATATTTGCTACAACCATAAAGATCTTCACCATTTGTGGCTCCACCAGACCCAAGCCCTAGGCTTAATCTTATAAATGGGAGCCAATATGTTAGTTCAGGCATGAATATACATGGACATAATTCAATGTATGAAAAGGCTAGTTCCTTCACATGTCGAGAAGCTCTGTAATATTTTTATTGTGCACTAGGTCATATGGGTTAGACAAATAATCAATTCCAGGTAAAAGCCAAAGGCATAGCTTTCTGAGGATGGGAAACAATACTACATTACTCAAAAGATTGCCCTCTTGCTAGATTGATGAACGCAGTCAGAGTGAAACTGTGAAAAACTGTGAAAAAATAGGCCTTTCATTCATCATGTCATTCTTCATGACTGATGAAGTAATTCAACATCAGTATCTTACAATAGGTTTGGGTGATGTCTGAGATGAGACAACATCCAATCTGAATGGAATGTTTTATTTTTAAAGCTTCTATTCTGGTCTTGTAATTATGTTTTCATCTAGCTTTTTATAATGACTTTTCAACATTCTAAAGGACAGGATGCTAAGGGGAAAAATCTGTGGCTGTTATATAAATGCCTTCTAAAAGGAAAGTCATGGGTTTGGCATTGCAACGTTGCTTGAAACATGGGCTAAAATTATGATTTTTTTTACTCTGACACACTTGGCTGGTCTCTAGAAGAAATGATAAATTCTCATTGAGTCAAGACAAAGCCATAATATAACTGAGACTGAGACTAAAATAACAAACCATCAAATACCAAGCGACATGTCATCTAGATACTGTAGAGCACTGCCACCCTCATCTAAAACAGACATGTCATCTAGATACTGTAGAGTACTGCCACCCTCCTCTAAAACAGACATGTTATCTAGATACTGTAGAGCACTGCCACAATCCTCTACAACAGACATGTCATCTAGATACTGTAGAGCACTGCCACCCTCCTCTAAAACAGACATGTCATCTAGATACTGTAGAGCACTGCCACCCTCCTCTACAACAGACATGTTATCTAGATACTGTAGAGTACTGCCACCCTCCTCTAAAACAGACATGTTATCTAGATACTGTAGAGTACTGCCACCCTCCTCTAAAACAGACATGTCATCTAGATACTGTAGAGCACTGCCACCCTCTACAACAGACATGTAATCTAGATACTGTAGAGCACTGCCACCCTCCTCTACAACAGACATGTTATCTAGATACTGTAGAGTACTGCCACCCTCTACAACAGACATGTTATCTAGATACTGTAGAGCACTGCCACCCTCTACAACAGACATGTTATCTAGATGCTGTAGAACACTACCACCCTCCTCTAAAACAGACATGTTATCTAGATACTGTAGACTACTGCCACCCTCATC
>JACXGJ010005229.1:0-40369 GCA_016801105.1 Esox niger
ACCTAACCACTACTACTACTAATACTACCACTACCAGTACTATCCCATGACCTAACCACTACTACCACTATTACTACTACTAACACTACCAGTACTATCCCATGACCTAACCACTACTACCACTATTACTACTACTAACACTACCAGTACTATCCCATGACCTAACCACTACTACTACTACTACTAATACTACCACTACCAGTACTATCCCATGACCTAACCACCACTACCACTACTACTACTAACACTACCACTACTATCCCATGACCTAACTACTACTACTACAACTACTACTACCAACACAACTACTACTATGCCATGCCCTAACTACTACTACTAAAACTACAAACACTACTATTAATAATAATAATAATACCACAACTATTATTACTACTACTACTACAATCCCATGACCTACCTGACTATAACTACTACTACTACTACAACTACTATTAATACCACTACTATTACTACTACTACTACCATCCCATGACCAACCTTTCTATTGCTACTACCACTACTACTATAATCCCAAAACATCCCACTGCTGGTGACCGTGAAGCTAAGGAGGTTTCTGTTAAACAGGTGTCTTAAAGAGACCATGTTACTTTCTGTAAGAGAAGGGTGTCTTCTGACTACATTTCTAATCTGGCCCACATACCATTAACAAGGATTGTCGGTTAATAAGTTAAGGACTGTCTGTAATGTACATTTTAAATCGAAAAAAGTCTAAATCGGTCAGATAATGCTGTCAGTCCTCCTTACAGCAACCAGACCCCACAGGACGTCTGACAGGAATACAGATAAAGAAGTCTTCGTAAAGAAGGGTATTCTCTGTGTACGTGTCAGTGTTTTGGTGTTGGCACCAGAGTGCGCAGGAGTTATGAGAAATGGTGAAAAATAGCTGTCCCTGAATACCATAGTATGCTCATCACTCTGTGCTACCACTATGCAGCTGCCCCATTCACAACACCAGAGCTCTACGTCTCAATTAGTTTCTGAATACGTTGGTCAAGATACTTACTGTTTTCTATTGTTGGGTCATACGAGTCGACAAACTGGCCTTCCACAAACTGAATAGTTAGTGAAGACTTTCCTGCAAAAAATATGTCACTATTTAATTAAAAGGATAAACGATGCATTTCTCCCCATTTTGTCTGTTATCATGTCAAACACACAGAGAGAAATGTGGAGCTTAGGCTGTTATTCTGTGTTCTGTATAGGAAGCCATATGATGATAATAACCGGCAGCCGTGTAATCGGCCACATAAGATCCAGCCGTCACATACGTACGTACAATAATCAGCTAGCTTGCAGAGTACAGGCCGGTTTATCACGCGTTAGTGCGTCTCAGAAGTCTCTCGCTCTCTCTTAAATTCTGAAGTTACCGAAGACCAAAAGATAGAAAGACCATGAAATAGTCGATAACGAGTTGGACAGTACAGGCCAGTGTTACACCTGGTGTGCGGTGCTCATCAAGCGAGGTGTTGCGTGACAGGATCCACTCCCTACGATGTCAACTCCATTATACGGTAAGCGAATGTCCGTTACATGCGCGGCCTTCACACATAGTGGGGTTAAGAGCGTCTAAAACACACGCATCTTCCTATTTACCGCGAAAGTAAAACGGAACTCACCTACGGATCTGTAGCCGAGGATGGCGATTTTTCGTGATTTGGGCTGCGGCATATCTCGTGCTGGCTATCGCATTTAGTCCTCGGGGTAGATAGATGCAACCTTCAGCATCCACGGCATTAGAATCTCACGAGCAGTGCCGTTCCACAAATGATCCGTTTATCTTTAAAATCAGTATGTATTCGCAAATAATTAAAGGTATATATGTCTACCGAATAGATATTTAAATTCCTGTAGTTTATAGAAACGTGGGGAATCTATAATAACTGCGTCACTCCCCTTCGGGATCTTATTAATTAGTCATGACTTCTCACTGTTGCTTGGTTGGTAAAATAATAAAGGCGGGCTGGATATCTCACTCTGTGCGATTATTGGATGAGACATGTGACAATCGTTTAGGGATGCCCGGCCCCTTGTTATCATTGGCCCGTGTGAATCTTGTGGTTGCGAACGGTCATGTTGGGTGGTCGGGGCTTCTGCCATTCATATTGGGGGGGGTCTCAGGATGTCAGTGGGATAATGAATCACTGAAATATTTCAGGAGTTTTATGTACCTATTTTCAGGAAGACTAATAATATGGGTTGATATACAGTAGCCTATAATAAGGATTCCCGTCATTTCAATATATAATATTTTGCTTTGGGTGAGTGTCCGCTAAATGACTAAAATGCTATTATAATTTTAGATGGATATCATTATAATCCAGAATTGTATACCATGGACTGACAAAGTTGTGGAAGATGGAGGATTTAGCTGATAGAGCAGAAGGACAGATTTAAATCCGTGAAGTTTTAGACCGCTTGGCAACCCTGCACCAGTCTCTCCCTGAGCTAATTCAAGTTTGTGAAAAAAGTACATTAGCAGTAATACAGGTATAGAGTTGATTTGACGATGAAACGGGTGTAAAGATCCCACATTGTGTTAAGTACCCAATTATAGTATATATATGCAAATAATATGATAATGAGTCAGCTAAATTAGTTGATTTAATTTTTAGCTTCATAATGAGCAGGAACCTGCAAGTCATTATTTTATTGTGTCTTTTGCTTTGTGTTTTTCTGATTTACGTCTGTTAAAACCAACGTTATGGGGATAAGGAGCAAGGAATAATTTTTGACCAGTTGAGGGCGCAATAATACAGCTTATCACCTCAACAAAAACTACAGTAGAACACCGTAAGGATAATTAGTATGTATCTTAATATACATGTGTACTGTATGTGTACATATGTGTACATGTATACAAACTATATATAAACTGCTTGAACAAATTAAGGGAACACTTAAATCACACATCAGGTCATGATGAAGGAAATATATTAAAAATCGAAATCTTTACTCCACATTGTGTAATTTGTTGAGAACCAAATGACATAATAACGGTCAATGTAAACCAAGATCACCAAACGATGGAGGGATTCAAACTCAAAAGTAAACTTTTGAAAAAACAGACTTGCATGATGATTTGACTCAGTAGTGTGTCTGGCCCCCATATGCCTGTATGAACTCCTGACAACGTCTGAACATACTCCTGATGAGATGGAGGATGGTGTCCTGGGGGATCTCCTCCCAGACCTGGATCAGGGCATCAGTGAGCTCCTGATGATATAGCGGATGGTGTCCTGGAGGATCTCCTCCCAGACCTGGATCAGGGCATCAGTGAGCTCCTGGAAAGTCTGTGGTGCTACCTGGTGGCGTCAGATGCCCAGATACACAACGTCCCAGAGGTTCTCAATTGGATTCAGGCCTGGGGAACGTGAGGGCCAGTCAATGGCATCAATGCCTTCATCATCCAGGAACTGCCTACACACTCTGGCCACAAGAGGCCGGGCATTGTTCTGCACCAGGAGGAACCCAGGGCCCACTGCACCAGCGTAAGGTCTGATGATGGGTCTGAGGATTTCATCCCGGTACCTAACAGCACGTGGAGGTCTGTGCGGCCCTCCAAGGATATGCCTCCCCAGACCTTCACTGACCCACCGCCAAACTGGTCATGATGTTGCAGGCAGCATAACGTTCCCCACGGTGACTACAGATTAGTTCACGTCACATGTGCTCAGTGTGAACCTGCTCTCATCTGTGAAGAGAACGGTGCACCAATTGCGGTCCTGACAATTCTGCTGTTCTCTGGCAAAATGTCAACCCAGGTGCATGGTGCTGGGCTGTGAGCACTGGTCCCACTAGAGGACATCCGGCCCTCATGCCACCCTCATGGAGTCTGTTTCTGACAGTTTGGGCAGAAACATGCACACCAGCAGCCCACTGGAGGAAATTTTGTAGGGCACTGGCAGTGCTCCTCCTGTTCTTCCTGGCACAGAGGAGCAGATACCAGTCCTGCTGCTGGGTTAACGGCTTGTCTCTTGGTATCTCCTCCATGCTCTTGAGAATGTAATGGAAAATATGGATGTTCCATACTGGAGGAGCTGGACTACCTGTGCAACCTGAATGGGCTGCAGGTACCGCCTCGTGCTACCATCAAGGACACTAGCAAAATGAATAACTAGAGAGGAATCAGTCAGGAAGGATAAGGAGAGAGCAATTGTCTGTTGCCACCACCTGCAAAACCATGCCTTTTTTTTTTTTTTTTTTTGCTGTTGCCTTTTTAGTGTGCTTGTTGTCGCTGTCATTTGCACCAAACAGGTGACATTGATTCACAATCGCTCATGCTTCCTCACTGGACAGATTGAATCCCTGAAGTTTAATTGTCTTGGTGTTATGCTGTGATGATAACATGTGCACATACACATACATGTGTATTGTACATACAGTGCATTCGGAAAGTATCCAGACCCTTACGCTGTTTCCACATCATATTACAGCTGTACTCTAAAATGATAATACCGAGTCTTTTTTTCCCCAACCGTGAGACGACTGCAGCACACAGCCAAGACAAGCCTATGACATCAAGTGGCCTGGACAGAGCCTGGATTTCAAGCTAACATCTAACATCTTGGGAGACCTGAAAATGGCTGTGCAGTGATGTTACCCATCCAACATGACACAGGTTCAGAGGATCTAAAGAGAATAATGTGAGAAACTCCCCAAGTACAGGTGAGCCAAGCTTGTGGTGTCACACCCAGGAAGACTCAAGGCTGTAATCGCTGCCAAAGGTTCTTCAACAGAGTACTGAGTGAAGGGGTGTGAACACTGACGTGCGCATGATATTTCAGATTTTTTCATGCATAAGAAAATTGCAAACATTTCTGAACAACTGTTTTTGCTTTGACATATTGGGTTACTGGGTGTAGATTGATATGGGAAATATAAATGTTGTTTATTTTTGAATATGGCTGAAAAATGCAGGATAAGGAAGAGGTGAAAATGGATTGTGACCGAAGTGAATATACCATATAAACAAATTATTAATATTAAAAAAATGTCCCTAACATATTTTAAACAAAATAACAGTACTTCTTTTCAAACAGTAGAGGTCGTTCTAACATTTCAAACACCTAACATTTGATATTACTGAATTAGAAATGATGTTTAATATTTTACAATACTAAATCAATCATGGCAAGGTAAATTGGTTTTAATGTTTTTATTCTGAAATGTGTTGCTAATGAGCTCTGCAACGACAGAACAAAGAAAACCTCCACGGTGGATGACCAAAGAATGTTCATCATAATGAAGAGGTTTTAGACGAAAAGAAAACAGTCGGCCGGATCAGGAACACTGTCCAGGATGTATGCTTGGATGCTTCAGCCAACACCACCCGCAGAGCACTCAGCCAGGCGAAGTATAGACAAGTAAGCCTCCAAAACAGGTGCCTAAAGGTCATTTGAACAGATGAAACAAAGATGAACATATCCCAGATGGAGAGTGAGAGGAAAGTCTGAAGACAGAGAAGGGACTGTTCTGCCACGTGACTGAGACACGGCTTTCTGACGGAACAGCGGCCGCCGGGCGAATTCTGAAGGGTACAGAAACACGTCGTACATTATGCTGTCGCATTGCATGCAAGAAATATGTGAAAACGTACTGAACAGGCAAAACACATCGACAAAACATGCAGTCATTTCTAAATGGTTTGTCTGATATGGATAAACATGCTTTCAATTTCAAGCAGGAGGTTTGTGCGGTCAAAGTGTCACCCTGGAAGACCATGGACTAGAATGTTCCCCTGGAAGACCATGGACTAGAATGTTCCCCTGGTAGACCATGGACTAGAATGTTCCCCTGGTAGACCATGGACTAGAATGTTCCCCTGGGAGACCATGGACTAGAATGTTTCATAGAAACAGGGTTGTTTCGTTTCTGCATGCTGGTTGGCTAAAAGCCAAGCTAAATTGGAACATTTACCACAGGTATGCCAAAACATTTATGTTTACTATACTAATTACATGGGCAACCAGTTCATAATAGCAATAATGAACATTCAGGGTCTGTGGTATATGGCCATTATAGCACGGTTATGTGTTCCCTCTAGACAGCCCGTGTTTTATAGTTCATCAGAACAGCCCTTTGTCAGGCTGTAAACAACAACTTCAGTGACTCTCTCATATTTAGTACCTCCAAACAAAGGCTCTGCTCTAAATCCTTAGGGTAACGTACAACATAAGTTTGGTAAAACGTGCCCATGCACAGCTCTGATAAAGCCCAGTCCGGTCTTATTATAACTGCGGTGAGACGAGCAGGCCGCAGGAATGCTGTAACTAGGTTCTGTCTCTCACACAGAATACCTCAGTCAGACCACAATTAGTGGGTTAAGCCCGGAGACGGGTTGGAATTCAACCCAGTCATGATATTACAGGCTACATGTTGAAGTCCGTACGGGGGCTGGCGAGGGCCTGGCGACAGTGGTGCCAGAGCTACACTGTGAGTGAACTAGAAGTAAACTGTTATTGAAGTCATCTACGACTTCTGCGTACATTGAGATAGTAACACCTACATATGAACACGGGGATCTGGTTACAAGAGAATACATGACGGGTGACACACACACACACAGGCACACACACACACACAAAGACACACACAGACACACACACACACACACACACACACGGAATGACTGGTTACACACACTTACTATCCTCGTGTCCCAAGAAGAGTCTAGTGTACTATGTTATCAACACTCTTAGTTCACTTCCACACTCTGACTGGTACTACATGTCACCGACTGGCAACTGGACCCAGTCACAAGCCCTATCAACATGACTGCCTACTGAAGGGCTTGACACCTTCCTGGGGGGGAGACATCACGTACAGCCCCCTGCTCCCATCTCCCTGGAGGCGGGTGATCGGGGAACCGCCGGCTGTTTGAAGTTGTCCTAGCTGATGGCTCCATAGTGACTGCAGTAGAGACCCCTTTGTATTCTGGTTCTCTCAAACTACAAGGTGAGTGAGGACGGAAGGCAGAACCACCAGTGTTCGCCGACAGAACCACACGCTGAGACGGTTTCGCCGTAGCTCTCTGGCAGTGCTGTGTTGTTATGGGAATCAGGTGAATAGCATCGACCATTGACAGTCACTGTGGCCTGGTTTCCACTGGTGTTTTACTCCAAATCCAGACCGTGTTCTGTTTCCAGTGACACGTACCGGTGGCAGTGTACCAATAGGCAGGCCGTGGCCGAGTTGCCTGGCGCTCTTTGATAAAATAAAGAAATAAAGCAACAATGCAATGAAGACATGAGTTGAAAGGACTGAAGATGGCATGATGACACTGACCCAGTAGAACTACAGGGCACTGAGAAGTATTATAAACAAATTGAGCATGGCATAATACATTTATATTATTTTATTTTACTGCCACAAAAATGACACCGTTCATTTCTCATAACCGAAAAGCCAACTGCCCATCTGGGCCCCTCCTTCAGTCCTTGGTACAAAATGTGTAACCGAAACAGGAACGTCTGGAGACGATATTAGCATAAACCACCCGTGTAGCTCTGGCACTGTGGCAAAATCAGACTAACGGCTGAAAAGGACCGAACGGAGCTTGTTAGAGCCGGTTATTCTGAGGGTCCTGAATGCTACAGAGGTGTGAATTCCCCCCCAACATGCAGACCAGGCATCAATGTGGATGGTCAGGATCAGTGGGGGACCACCGGTAACATTGTCCCGGACCCAGGCCTGGGGGAGCCCATTTGGATAGAATCATTTATTAGTCAGTCAATCTTGGTACGTTGAATTTTGTCCCGGCCCCTGGGATTCCTTCCTGCGTCATTCTATGACCCGGTGGCATGGCGACACTTGAATTTTCTGACCCCGTATCGCTTGATACATTCACAATATTAGCAATGAGTTTTAAACCCACAAATTGTCAACTAGACCCGAATCCAAAAAAACTTGAGGAGCTCCCAGTGCTAGGTCAGCCAATGTTCAATGTAATTAATTCCTGCCTATCCTCTGGATGTGTACCAAACTCACAACAAATGGTGGAAATGAAGCCTCTTCTGAATAAATCTAATCTGGACCCAGATATATTAAACAGTTATGGGCCAATATCGAACCACTCGTTCATCTAAAAACATCTTAGAGTGTGTTTTCCAACAACTGAATGCCTTCCTGAAGGCAAATAGCAAACATCTGAATGCCCTGGCAGAAATTGTGAAATCTTGGCATTGATTTTGGAAAAAATAAATTAATATATATATCTCAAGAGCTGCTTTTTCCTTCTTCGAGACATTGCAAAAATCTGAAACTTGTCATCAAAAAGGAATCCATGATTTTGTCATTTCTGCATTAAATTACTGTATTGATCTTCTTTCCAGTTGCACTGATAAATCAAGAGATATATTTCAATTAGTTCTAACTAGAGCTGATTTTTTTTTAACATATTACTCTAGTACTAGCCGCTTTACATCGGCTGCCTATTTTAAGGTTTTATTGTCAATACATGGACTTGTTCCTACTTACCTAGCTGAAATGATCCAGCCATACATACCTACAGAACCTTAGATCACAAGATACAGGCCTTTATACCCAGAAACTCTAAACAAACTGCTGGAGTCAGGGCCTTCATTCATAGAGATACTTCATACTGTCTACCCTTGCTGTCTTGCCAGGTGGGCTCTAATCGCCACTGGGATGCCCTCCCTCCAGTGCCATTCGGGGGCAGAGTCACAGGCTTGTTGTTGTCACTCCGTTGAGCCCACTGTGTAATTGGGTTGTATTCTGCTGGCAATCCTCAATCCTCATTCAGGATGGTCGCAGTTGGTTGGTGTCACTTTGATTGATGCTTGGCAATGTGGGTTGATTGACTTCCTGCCTGTTGGGCGCTGCCCGGGGCCTCCCCCCGGATAGGGCCACAGTGTCACTGGACCCCCCCGTCTCAGCCCCAAAGTTTTACGCTGCTTTAATAATGTGCTGGGGAAGTAGGCTCAGTTCTCCTTCTCCACTGTAAATCCTTGTAAACCTAAGGAATGCCCTCTAAATGTTATTGTCTCCTGCTCCGTTCAAACTTAGGAGGACATAAGGTCTTGGTCCACACCTCCCGAGTACCAAGCTCTAAAGTCTTTCTGACTGTGTTGCAGATCAAGACGATACCTGACAATTCCAGGTGTCTTTGTCCATCTGGTCATGCTTCTAACCAGGATTAGGTTTTATAGACTCTGGACACAGCCCTAATGCATTTACTAATGATTACGACTTGTACTCTTAATGTTAACCCTGCACAGCCAGAAGAGAAATGGTCACCCCTCCAAGCCTGATACCTCTCTAGGTTACTTCCTAAATTTCTTCCAGCCTCTCTCAATGAGTTTTTCCTAGCCACTGTGCTTCAACATTGTTGTTGTTTGCTCCTTGTGGTTTCAAGCTTGGTGTTTTGTAAAAGCACTTTGTGACAACTGCTGGTGTAAAAAGGATTTTATAAACACATTTGATTGATTGATTGCTTGAAAACGCAGGTGTCACAGATGTTACGCTCTAGTATATGAGACAAGTACAGAGTGTATTTCCATGCTCCAGTTGTAACATAAATGTGCTAAACACGGTAATTGATGAGTCACAGGACCATAAAATTACGGTGGGAAAACATGCCTCCAGTCCTGTGAAAAAGCAATGCGACCATGACAACCTGATCTTCAATCAGTCGTGTTTCTCCCTGAAGCAGAGGACTCACTATAGGGGGTCAGACTCCTTCAGGAGGGAACACAATCAGCATGTCTGGAACACAGTAAACATGTATTTTAGAAATGTATAAGCCATTCTCTCAAAATAATCTTTATCAGAAGGAGCCTTGCCTTCTGAAGGAGGTGAAGGTGAGGTGATTGAGGAGTGAAGGGAGGGTGAATGTGATGGAGGATGTGAGGAGTGATGGAGGATGTGAAGAGTGATGGAGGATGTGAAGAGTAATGAGGATGTGAGGAGTGATGGAGGATGTGAGGAGTGATGGAGGATGTGAGGAGTGATGAGGATGTGAGGAGTCATGGAGGATGTGAGGAGTGATTGGAGGATGTGAGGAGTCATGGAGGATGTGAAGAGTGATGAGGATGTGAGGAGTGATGAGGATGTGAGGAGTGATGAGGATGTGAGGAGTGATGGAGGATGTGAGGAGTGATTGGAGGATGTGAGGAGTCATGGAGGATGTGAAGAGTGATGAGGATGTGAGGAGTCATGGAGGATGTGAAGAGTGGTGAGGATGTGAGGAGTGATGGAGGATGTGAGGAGTGATTGGAGGATATGAGGAGCGATAGAGAAAGTGAGGAACGATGGAAGATGTGAGGAGCGATGGAGGAGGTGAGGAGTGATGGAGGATGTGAAGTGTGATGGAGGATGTGACGAGTGATGGAGGATGTGAAGAGTGATGAGGATGTGAGGAGTCATGGAGGATGTGAAGAGCGATGGAGGAGGTGAGAAGTGATGGAGGATATGAGGAGCGATAGAGAAAGTGAGGAATGATGGAAGATGTGAGGAGTGATGGAGGAGGTGAGAAGTGATGGAGGATGTGAGGAGCGATGGAGGATGTGAGAAGTGATGGAGGATGTGAGGAGTGATTGAAGAGAAGGCGGTACCCTCCTGAACAATAATCATACTACCTGGTGGGCCAGAGCCTGGTCCGGCCTGCTGTAGTGAAGGACTCCATCAGACATGCAACATAGTTCTGTTCAGCAGGTGCACATGTAAATATTCACACCACTGGACACTCTCCATCTGGGTGTAGGAGAGCAACTCCATCTGGGTGTAGGAGAGCATTGGAGTGTGTGTATCTGCGTGTCATCTTCTTACCTACGGCTGATGAAAACTGTGTAGAACTGAAAGTGGTGGTGTGTTCCATCTCAAATTGAGGATATGTCACGCATTGGAAACGCCATCTGGAAATTGGCTCCTGTTCCTTCGCTCTGATCTCTTCTGAACCCCCAGGTGATACAATGATCTGCTCAGAAATGCAGATTAGTAGCAGAGGAAAAGGGAGGGGAGAGACCAAGAAAGAGAGGGAGCGAGAAAGAGAAATAGGAAAAATATGATGGGAGTGTCCACCAGTTCCCCCTTTCTTTCTCTAGGCGAGAATGCGGAAGCCAAGAACATTTCATTTCAATGTTGCGAATGCTCCATCATGTATGTATCCATTTGGACACGTGTGTAGTGCTGCAGGGTTGTTCCTGTCTGGAAATAATACGAAGATGCTTCTACATAATCTGCTTATAGGACAAGCCATGGGACAATAATATGGCACTGCATCTGCTATATTGCATTAAAAAAGTGGAGTAATGAATGAATCATTCACTAATACATATCTGGGTTGTAAACACTATTTTTTATTTAAACTGATTTCCCAATTATATCATTTTTCAAGATGTTCCCATGTAATACTGTAACATATCGGGTTTAAATCTGATTATTTAATACAGGTAGTAGAGAGAGAACAAAGAGAACGGTGAGAAATAGAACAGAGAGAGAAGAGAGGGGGGAGAAATAGAACAGAGAGAGAAGAGAGGGGGGAGAATGAGAACAAGAGTGCGGGAGAAAGAAGACAAAGAAGGAGAGAGAAACAGTGACAGTGGAGAGAAATGGAATCAAAATTAATAAGATTAAAAAGAGAAAAAGGAAATGTAAAGGCATACAGAGAGACAGAGAAAGGTAGAGGCACGGGAGAGAGTGAGTGGGGGAGGGAGGGAGGGAGGGAGGGAGCAGGACCTCTGTGTAAAACAGACCGCTCCATCCTGAGATAAAGATCCTAAACTGGGACAACATGATAAATAGATGATAAAGGTTCCCCGGGGACCCACATGTACGCGGGTTAACACTCAGCATAAAGACAGCATTTGTACATGACAAACACACACACACACACACACCTACACACACACACACCACCACATGATCTCTGGAATCAGGAGTGGAGGGCAGCCGGGAGGTGAACGCAACTAACAAGGCCCTGACATGACCCGAACAGGCCCCAGCAAGGGGCATGGCTGAGGCCCAATTAGGCACATCGTTCTTATACAGTGCCCGCCCTACCATTGTCCCGAGCCTATAGGGAAACCCATAAGGCCGTGTGCAGAGTAGGGCACCAGTGAGGGCCTAGAGTGCCGTTTAGGACACGGCCTCGTTCTGCTGAGGCAGCACCGCGGGAGAATGAAGCTACCGTGGTTCTGACAGCAACGAGCCGTGTGATGAAGCACCTCCAGACAGGTTATCTAGGGCTCACCTGGAGCAATGCGGAAGACCGCGTTGCCATGACAACTGGACGCGATGTGATTTCCCCATGGTGACGTTAAAATGGTTGAACGATGTAGAAGAGAACCTGCCTTTACGATTTTCTTTTTTATTCCCCGTCAATTATACGATGTTGGGGAGCAATATTTATTTGACCTGTTTATCAAATAGTTCACAGCGATGTCGGGTTTCCATGCCCTTATTGTGTAATGTTATTGAAACTGCAAAAGGCATTTGCCATCATCCCACTTTGGGTCACTAATGTGGGTGGGACTTTAGATTGTTAATAAAAATCTCAGTAACTCAGACAGGACTAGACCATGGTTGCAGAAAGTCTGAATAGCTTTTCTAGATATCACAAATAATTAATCTAGGCAGACTCAGTGGTGAGTCAATTTGATCAGTTTTACTAACAGCAGGGAATACAAGTACATGCTTTTATTTTGAAAGGGAATCAACTGTGTTGGGAATCTCAGAGAATTTGACAATTCTAAAGCTGGCCTTGAGAACAATCCTGACAGATTTCTGTCAATATGAGTCATGCAATTATTACCGCTTACATAATTCATCTTCCAAAATCTGTTTACTGAAGCAGGAATTTTTTTCTCCATGAACTAAAAGTTGCAAGGGGCATTCATCTATAGAAAAAGGAAATTAGATGGAGCATGGAAACTATGGGCTTGGCTTAATCCAGTGTATTTTACTGAAGGCCCCAGAAGTGATCCAGTTGAAGCAGACTGACAGTTGTTGAATGTTTTTTCCTCCTTTAGAAAGAAAACTTTCCACAAATACACCCTAATAAAAGCTACAAATGTACACTTGAACCTCATAGTGATTGTTTTTTCGAAATCATAACTTTTGGAGCCAAGCCCCAAACAAAAAAAAATTGTTGCCAATAATTCCAAAGGGCACCGTGTCGGCCATGTTGCCTCAGAAATGTATTTGATGAGGTAGAACATTGTTCTGTTAAACAAACGTAGAGCAGTGGGCTTCAACGACCGAGCCGTAAAATGGGTCAGCGCGTGTCTGCAAGGAAAACAAACAGATGGCGGATGTGGATTGGACCCGGTCTCAACCCGAAACCTTAAACTGTAGGGATTGTCCTGGGTCCGCTTTTCCTTGGGTGAATCTAAATGCAGCCCGTATGTGTGACCTCTTTCTCCATGCAGATGATTCTCCCAAGCCCTCTGGATGGAAGGTTTCAGGCTAGAGATTCCACATGTCTGCATGTGAGAGGCATGGTGACACTGAAACAGTCTCCAGGGCCATGTTATTACAGTGTGCATTCTCTTCCTGGTACAACAGTTCCCGCAAGATAATTAAAAACAAACGGCAGACATCTCAGAACAGATTAGTCAGCGTTGTTCACAAACGTCCAACACATTCCTTGTCTTGTCCATTACAACTGGAATGCCTCGAAAGGATTTCGAAGATTAAATTAAATGTCTCAAACATTTTACCTCATATTTTCCACCTTACTGACTTGATCAGGGATGTCTGTATCTATTCCACTAGGAGGTGTGAAACCCTGGGTTGAAGCTGGTTTATGTAACATTGCTTGCTGGAGGCAGGACGCAGGCGCAAGGAGAATGGAAGACTTTTAATAAAAAGCACGTAACAAATCTAAAACAAGCACTGAACGATGTTACAGAAAGGAACGGAACCCAAAACAAGGACTGAAAATATACTAAAGGGGAGATGGAACTAAAACTACTTTTTTGGAGGGCAAAAGTAACAAGATCGGTACTCCAAATGAGGGGAAAATGCTGTTGGATCGCACAGGCATGGCAGCCCTGCTGTGTCAAGACAGAATAATTCAGAAAACAGAACCTTTTTTTTTTTTACAAAAAATAATATTATCAAGTGAAAAGCCCAGGAGCGAAAGGGAACTCTAGTGTTCTATAGTCAAAGCCTTCTTTTCCGTTCCATTAATTACTGTATTCTTCCGCAGTTGTAGAATTTTTTTTTATAAAGTGCTTATGCCAAACACTACTTGTCCCTAACCCAATTAGCCTCCAGGGTCATGACTGCAGCTGAAAATAACTGCCTATAACACAGAGGAACTGCCTTAAACCCAGAGGAACTGACTATAATACAGAGGAACTGACTATAACCCAGAGGAACTGCCTATAACCCAGAGGAACTGACTATAACCCAGAGGAACTCCCTAAAACCCAGAGGAACTGACTATAACCCAGAGGAACTGCCTAAAACCCAGAGGAACTGACTATAACCCAGAGGAACTCCCTAAAACCCAGAGGAACTCCCTAAAACCCAGAGGAACTGCCTAAAACCCAGAGGAACTGCCTAAAACCCAGAGGAACTGCCTATAACCCAGAGGAACTGACTATAACACAGAGGAACTGACTATAACCCAGAGGAACTCCCTAAAACCCAGAGGAACTCCCTAAAACCCAGAGGAACTGCCTAAAACCCAGAGGAACTGCCTAAAACCCAGAGGAACTGCCTATAACCCAGAGGAACTGACTATAACCCAGAGGAACTGACTATAACACAGGGGAACTGCCTATAACCCAGAGACTGATTCAGAAGACAGGGGGATTCTTACAAGGGAAGAATGGGTTCACTATTTCAATGCTAGTTAAGGAGACAATCATCATCGAGTGTCTTGATGGATGTAACAATGTAAATGTAAAAATTTGAATGTAACAATGTAAATGTAACAATGTAAATGTAACAATGCAAATGTAACAATGTAAATGTAACAATGTAAATGTAACAATGTAAATAATGAGATGCACGTTGTAGATTCTCCAATGTAAATGTGTTAACTGACACTAACGCTGATGCAGGGCTAACCAACCCAGGGTTAACGCACATTCACAGTCCCTCCATTGTAACTCTGTACATCAGGTATATTTTAGCATGACGTGATACCCAAACATCAGGGTCTTGGTCCAGGTGTATAACATCTTACTGGGATTTAAGTCCTCACCTCTAAAGTGTTGTGCCCCCAGTCTCTTTACAACTGGGGTTGTAAACATATTTTAAAAAATGCTTTCTCACCCTTACAGCCATTCCACCCTACATATGCCAGTCATCCATAACATCATGACCACCTGCCTTAAATTGTGTAGGTCCCCCGTTTTCCACCAAAACAGACCCATTGGGGTATGGACTCCACTAGACCTCTGAAGGTGTGCTGTGGTACCTGGCACCAAGACGTTAGCAGCAGATCCATTAAGTCCTGGAAGTTGCGAGGTGGGGCCTCCATGGATCAGACTTATTGGTCCGGCAAATCCCACAGATGCTGGATTGGATTGAGGTCTGGGGAATTTGGAGGCCAAGTCAACACCTCGAACTTGTTGTTGTGTTCTTCAAACCATCCCATTCCATTTTTGCTTTGTGGCAGGGCGCATTATCCTGCTGAAAGAGGCCAGTGCCATCAGGGAATATCGTTGCCAGGAAAGGGGGCACATGGTCTGCAACAATGCTCTGGTAGGTGGTACGTGTCACAGTAACATCCACATGAAAGGCAGGACCCAAGGTTTCCAAGCAGAACATGGCCCAAAGCATCACACTGCATCTGTCAGCTTTCCGTCTTCCCACAGTGCATCCTGGTGCCATGTGTTCTACAGGTAAGCAACTCACACACTCACAGCCATCCACCTGATGTTAAAGAAAATGTGATTCATCAGACTAGGCTGATATATATATACATACACAGAGTAGGGGAGTAACTGATTACAAGTAATCAGTTAAATGTAATTACAAGTAATCTGTTACATGTAACAAAATACAGTCACTGCAATCAGTTTTGTAACCAACAAAAATATTGTAATCAGATTACATATACTTTTGAAAAAAATTTTGATTCATTTTGGATTCCTTCAATTGAAAAGAAAATGTCATGTTATAAAACATGAATTGCGGGGCCTCAGTTGTGTGTGTGATCATCATGCACGCAAAGGTGGACGCGCACAACCAGTTTACGGATGGGGGAAGCGCTCGTTAAAATTTCTCCGGTTTTGATTGGTTGGATAGCTGGTGAAAACAGTAAGTCTTCGATAATATTAGCGGAGCAATATAAAATGTAATTTAGTTATTTACTCGACGCCTAATACTCAGAACAATGATATGGTGAATATATATTTTTCAAGTTTCAAGGTTTATTTGTGAAATGCACCGAACAACACAGCCAGGACGATTTGCATCTAAGAAAATGTATAGGAACTATTTGTTAGAAAGCTGTAACAAGGCGCCGCCTTCAAGATAAAACACTATATGGAATTAACCACGACATCAAGATAAAACATGACATGGAATTCACCACGACATTTGAGGCGAAAAAGTGTGTTGGAAAGCGCTCTGCCAAAGGATGATAATTAGCATTTGACGCGGCTACATCAACTCGGTCCATACAGGTAGGCCTTGTGATTCTGCTGCTTTGCATCTTTGAAAATGATGTTCATTGGTTATCATTGGCTGCTGACGTCATTTACTTTAAGCTAAGAGTGCAGGTTTATAATTACAGGTATTTCTTTCATTTGCGTTTTTGAAAATCTCACTGGTGTGCAATCTGGTGGGCATCATAATCGCAAATTACGTTCGCGCCGGTAAATCTTATCTCTCTGCGTGTGTTCACGATTACAAACGTGCTTTCGCGTACAAGGAGTTACTGCCACATTTTACAATGTTGGTTGTGGAGCAAACATTTTGGGTTATGTTCAGATAAAAGATTAAAAGGAATGTGACATTGCCAGAAGCAGAGGTGTCACTTTCCACTTCCTGGAACACGTAGGCAGGTTAGGGAGCGTCTGACAAAGATCCGTCCCATGCAGCGCTAATCGAACCGTCCTGTACCACCCAACTCATAGGCCCTAGTTATGTTGTCTGTGAGACTGAATGGTATTGGGTTCAATCCCCAGTCACATCCAGTCCAAGACTAACAACAGGATCCGATGCTTCTTAATTTTTTTACTTGATTTTAGGGAGGTGGATTGTGGGTAACTCTCTGCAGCAGACTGACACGTTCCATCCAGGGACTGTCCTTGTCAAACTGGCCCAGGATCAGCAAACAGGCACAGTCTTTCATGTACTAATTCTAGCTTGGAAAAGGCTAGTCTGTTGGTTCACGTAGGTTAATGATTTTCCAGTGTTGCTAGTTCCTCACTCTGTACTGTATGTCGGTTGTTATCCACAGTCTGGTTTCTTTATTTAGTGTGCGCAAACATGGCTAAGTTTAACCGCAGCCACCCTTGAGATGGGTTAAAAAAAACAACAACAACAGCAACACTAAGACTAGGGAGGTGGCTACATATCTTACATAACACACATGCACACAAACATTACACATTCTCACATACATTACACACGTACACATGTTACACATATAAGCAGATACACAAACAACATACTTTATTTAAAGGGACCTCTTAGCAGTATGTATTTAACTTATACTGTCTGGTGGAGGAGATTATAACAAATAATCAGAACATATGATCAGAATGAATAATATAACCCAGGAGCGGTATATGATCTAGGTCTCCACTGGAAATGGTTTTATCTGTCATGGAGGTGGGCCGGTGTGCATAATCTGTGAGGTATTAACACTGAACAGAAATACATCTACATGGAGACCAATGACAGGGTGACCGTAACAGCTGCATGTGACTCGGTGACCGGGCTGATTCGTCGTAGCGACGATACAGCGTCTGAGAGTCAGGCCAAATTTGGCGTCGGAACTCATTTGCGCTCACTTGATGCTGAATGCAATGAGAACGGGCTATCTGTCGTGTCTGGAGAGTCACCTCAGTAATGTGTTCACGGCTTGCAATCTGTAGATCGTCAGTTTGCCTGCAGGAGTAAACATGATAGCAATCTGTAGGTTGTTGGTTCTCACTTCTGTCCCTCTCTACAGTAAATGTTTCGGTTTCATGCATACTTGTTAATTTGTTGTTTCCACTTGGTTTGTAGTATGAACTTGGATTGTCTGTTGTTCTCACTCGGGTGGTTTGTAGTACACACTCAGATGGTTTGTAGAGATCTGTGCCATCTCTACAGAATCTTTAAAGTGATCTGTACCTGCTCTTCAAATCCCCTCTATAGAGATCTGTACCTGCTCTTCAAATTCCTTCTAAACAGATTTATACCTGCTGTTCAGATTCTCACTATAGAGATTTGAAAAGAGCCGAGTTCTGTGGTCTTCCTCTCACGAAGGCCTGTTAGCCGACCGGTAAACCCTGGCTTGTCATTAATATGTGATAGTAAGGGTTTCATGAGATGCAGTTTTCCCAGCATATGTTGATTGAGAATATGACCCTGTTAGTGTGATCATGGAAGTTGGAATTGCATTCCTTGAATATGTCCAATCTGTGTTCTAAAAGCATTGTGCTAGCTCCCCAATGGCTTGTCAGTCCATTTCCTTACCATATGTTTGACAGAACAATCCCCCAAGACGGTCTCAATAGAAGGAATGAGACATATTCCAGAACAGAACAGAATGGATTTCAACTAGTATTATTCCATTGCCTACTATTGATGGCTCAAGCGCAGCCAAAGCTGTTCTCTGGGTCGGAAAATAAGTCATCAGCCCTGCAGCTTTGTTTACGTTTTAGCATTAATTGTTATTTTTTTCTGACAGATTAGTCTTATCTTTTCTGCAGTAGGCATTTGTTTTCAAACTGTAGCCTATATTTTGCCCCCAATTGCATTTTGAAAATTTGGCAAAGACAAACCGAACTGTCGAAGTAGCGTATTTCTCAGTTAGTACCTAAATTGCAATTCAGTTTGTCAGGCCTGGCATTTATTGATAGTGATTTTAATGGTCACATTTTGTCTTTAACATTTTGAAAGAAAAAAACAAACACTTTTGGGGATTATACTGTGCAAAAAGCATGCGTTTCTCTGTATTGGAGGAAAATTGCAAACATCCATGTAGGTGGTGGTAAAAATAAAAATATATGTGAAATAAAATTATGTGCCTGTTGAGTTCCAAACGGACATGGGCCCGATGGCCCCAGACATGTTAACCACCAGATACCAGATACCCCCGGGGTTATTCCAGATACCCCCCGGGGTTAGTCCAGATACCCCCGGGGTTAGTCCAGATACCCCCCGGGGTTATTCCAGATACCCCCCGGGGTTAGTCCAGATACCCCCGGGGTTATTCCAGATACCCCCCGGGGTTATTCCAGATACCCCCCGGGGTTAGTCCAGATACCCCCGGGGTTAGTCCAGATACCCCCCGGGGTTATTCCAGATACCCCCCGGGGTTAGTCCAGATACCCCCGGGGTTAGTCCAGATACCCCCGGGGTTATTCCAGATACCCCCCGGGGTTAGTCCAGATACCCCCAGGGTTAGTCCAGATACCCCCGGGGTTAGTCTAGGTATCGCACGTTTTAGTCCAAGTAACCCCAGGGGTCTTCCAGGTAACCCCAGGGGATAGTCCGGGTACCTCTTGGGTTAGTCCAGGTGACCCTGTTTTTTTGGGGAAAATGAATGGAATTTAATAGAAAATTTTAAGTCAGTAAACAACAGACTGAATCAGTAGTGTGAATGAACAACCATCCTCGTCTGTAGGGAGTAGAGACAGGGTCCAGAGATATGGGAACATTACCACATGGTCATAATGAGTATCAAACTGTTCACCAAGGGACTAGACGAACACACACACACACACACACACAACCCTCCCACACATCTTAACAGGTCTTAAACCTGAAGAACGCTAATCAGAAACTGATAGTAAACCAGTCTGGGTGTATAACTACCAGAGCCAGTTCCAAGCCCTTCCTTCATCCATGAACGATGGCTGACTGACGATTCATCCACAGAACGGATGGCACAGAGGAAACATAATCCTGCGGTCGACTGGGGGTCCTTATGCAAATTGAACTGAACGGACCAGAACACCCTGTCATGCTCTGGGGACCATAAACAGAGCTTTGCATGCGGCTGCTTAACATCCGTTCATTTAGTTTTAATTGTACGTTTTCCACACTTCTTTTATCAGACAATTTGATTGAAGAGCAAAGACCTGGGGGCAATGAGGACTAACAGCCTGCACTGAGAGAGAAGAGTGCACGCGTGAAAGAGAGAGGGGGCAAAAGAGGGTGGGATAGAGGGTTAGAGAGAGAGATGAGAGAGGAGGGTAAGACATATATACAATTTAAGAGACCACTGCACCTTTTTCTTTCTTATCCCAAAAAAGTCGGAAAGGAAGGTTTTGAGTGAGCAACAGACCGGTTCAAATGAAGAGACCACTGCACATCTAACTCTTCTGTCCCTCACTCAAAACCTTCCTTTTTAACTTTTTTGGAAAGGAAAGAAAAAGGTGCAGTGGTCTCTTAATTTTTTCCAGAGTTTTATATAGTTAGAGGGTAAGGCAGAGAGATAGAGGGGGGTAACAGTGAGAGGTGGGAAGAGAGGGAACATAGTAAGAGGGGGGAGAAAAAAGACATGGATGTATTCTGAAGGCCTTTGAAACTGTTGGGTTCTGGGAGGCTTCCCAGGGCCACACTGTCTCAGTGAGAACCGACCCATGGCTGCTTAGCATGTTCATTAACACCGCTAATATCTGATGCTTTCTGCAGACCTGATTCAGGGTTTTCATAAGCAAACACCTTTGGTGTCATAGTCAAGGCAAAGAGAGACGGAAAACAAGACAAAGAGAGAGAGACAGAGACATAATCATTCAATCAGACATAAAGACACCAGTTGTAGGCATAATTTATTCAACAGGTTAGGGTGTTCAGGTGTTTTAGATTAACAACTACACATGTATGTTTGTTTATGCTTGACTGAAACATTTAATACAAACGTGTGTGCGTTTGCGTGTGTTTACTGTACATGTGTTGCACGCTTTTGAGCAAATACGATTTTTTTATTTACAAAAATTCTATAACCATGAACAAACTATACTAGTATATATTTACATAGGTTTGGTGGGTGTGGCTTAAGTGACATTTAAAGGACAGTGGTCACGCTGACAGTTACCAAACACACAACCCCTCCCCCTTTCCTAATTGGTTGTTCATTACAAAACTGTTTCCCTTCAACTGAACATTCTGGAATGTAAAACCTTACTGAGCACATCCCTGGTTGCTCTCCTGTCAGGGTAGTAGCTGTGGTACAGTGTGTCTCTGTGTGTGTGTGTGTGTGTGTGTGTGTGTGTGTGTGTGTGTGTGTGTGTGTTTGAGAAACACTATGTGAAGCCCTGTGAAGTGGCAGTGACAGCTGAAGGATAAATCCCAGTTAGAATGAGAGGCCATTTGTTTCCACGAGTCACAGGATATACAGCGTTGGTCTGAAACCTTGCTTCGCTACTACAGAAACAGGATGGTCTGAAACCTCGCTTCACTACTACAGACACAGGACGGTCTGAAACCTAGCTTCGCTACTACAGAAACAGGATGGTCTGAAACCTCGCTTCACTACTACAGACACAGGACGGTCTGAAACCTAGCTTCGCTACTACAGACACAGGACAGTCTGAAACCTCGCTTTACTACTACAGAAACAGGACGGTCTGAAACCCTGCTTCGCTACTACAGAAACAGGACGGTATGAAACCCCGCTTCACTACTACAGTCACAGGACGGTCTGAAACCTAGCTTCGCTACTACAGACACAGGACGGTCTGAAACCCTGCTTCACTACTACAGACACAGGACGGTCTGAAACCCCGCTTCACTACTACAGACACAGGACGGTCTGAAACCCC
The DNA here is from genome assembly GCA_016801105.1 of Esox niger. NCBI lineage: Eukaryota > Metazoa > Chordata > Actinopteri > Esociformes > Esocidae > Esox > Esox niger. The sequence goes on from JACXGJ010005229.1 coordinate 21,924, forward strand.
ACTTCACTACTACAGACACAAGATGGTCTGAAACTCCGCTTTGCTACTACAGACACAGGACAGTCTGAAACCCCGCTTCACTACTACAGACACAGGACCGTCTGAAACCCCAGTTTACTACTACAGACACAAGATGGTCTGAAATCCCCCTTTACTATTGCAGACACAGGACAGTCTGAAACGCAACTTCACTACTGTTAATGAAGGACTCTAACAATAGCCAAACAGCAGGAGAGACATACCTGTACGCTAGTACTCTGAGCATGCTCTCGTCTGGCCATGATCTCTGTTGCTAGGAGAAGGACATTGTTCCCTCTAAGCCCACCTGCTGCTACGACAACTCCACGGACGTTGTAATCAAACTGTTACGCCAGAGGTGCAAATCTCGCCTTGACATACTGAGTATTGAGGACCTACTGGTGTGCTGGAACCAGGAGGACTATGGGAGGGAAGCTGTCCTCTTCCTCAAGGGAAGGATTCAGCCAGGTGAGTGTTAAGGAGGTTGACCAGCAGTGGTTTCTCAGATCTCAGATCCGGGTCATCGAACAGGGAATAAGAGAAAACATTCACCTGACAATAAGAAAGACGCTGCTTTGAGATCTCACATATTAGTTGACACTGACATGACAGCATATTATCTCCAATCGTTGTGGCCCTAAAACTGCGACTCTGTATGTATGTGTTTGTGTGCGCATGTGAGTCATAGACTGGAAACGAGGTCGGGAAATGAATTACGAACGTTGGACAACAAACTAGCTAACCTGTCCTGTTTGTGCAGGTGAGTGCGGTCGACGGCAGACAGACGCCGGGTCGAGACCACGAGCCCCCTGGCCTCTCCTCGGCCGCCGAGCGGATCCGCAGGGCCACCACCACTCACTTTGGCTACACCCACCTGAGCCTGGCCCAGCGTGGCCTGGGCGTAGCCCCCGCAGCACTCTGGGAGCTGGCGGAGCTGGAGAAGCTGAACTTGTCTCTGAACTGTCTCACTGTCCTCCCGGCGGCCCTGGGGGCTTTACAGAACCTAGTGGTGCTCAACCTGTGGGGGAACCGGCTCACCAGTCTGCCCCCTGAGATTGGCCTGCTGAGAAGACTCAGAGTGCTGTTCGCCTACCGCAACCGCCTCAGTGAGGTCAGAAGCTGGGCCTCTGGTTTCTCTACTCGTCACACATGATAATGATGGTAGCTAGTTATAATGGTGGTAGCTAGTGATAATGATGATAGCTAGTTAAAATGATGGTAACTAGTTATAATGGTGGTAGCTAGTGATAATGATGATAGCTAGTGATAATGATGAAAGTTAGTGATAATGAAGGCAGCTAGTGATAATGACGGTAGCTAGTGATAATGACGGTAGCTAGTAATAATGATGATAGCTAGTGATAATGAAGGTAGCTAGTGATAATTAAGGTAGCTAGTGATAATTAAGGTAGCTAGTGATAATGATAGTAGCTAGTGAAAATGATGGTAGCTAGTGATTGTGATGGTTGCTAGTGACGATTGAGGTAGCTAGTGATAGAGGTGGTAGCTAGTGATAGTGATGGTAGCAAGTAAAAATGATGGTCGCTAGTGATCATGTTAGTAGCATGTGATAATGATGGTGGCTAGTGCTAATGATGGTGGCTAGTGATAATGATGGTAGCTAGTGATCATGTTAGTAGCACGTGATAATGATGATGGATAGTGCAAATGATGGTAGCTTGGGATCATGATGGTAGCTAGTGACAATGATGGTCGCCAGTGATAATGATGGTCGCTAGTGATCATGTTAGTAGCACGTGATAATGATGGTGGATAGTGCAAATGATGGTAGCTTGGGATCATGATGGTAGCTAGTGATAATGATGGTCGCCAGTGATAATGATGGTCGCTAGTGATCATGTTAGTAGCACGTGATAATGATGGTGGATAGTGCAAATGATGGTAGCTAGGGATCATGATGGTAGCTAGTGATTATGATGGTAGCCAGTGATAATGACCAAGACAGTATGTTATTGTCCCTTCTGGAAAGTTTCAATTTGTCATCTGACAAAACATATGTAGAAAGAGATTTAACCAAACTTGGAAATTAACTAACTAATGCATTTGTTGTAAATGGCAATATAATGCTAAACCAATGTTAAAATGCTGAATGTATGTCAAAATAACAAGGTACCTGAAGAGCTGGGTTCCTGCACAAGACTCGAGGTTCTCAGTCTGGCTAACAACCAGATCACAGGACTGCCCAACAGTCTGGCTACCATGAGGAACCTGACCAAACTGAATCTCAGCTACAACCAAATGTCTCACATCCCAACCTGCGTCTACAGGTAAATATCAACAAGAAGGGAATGGTTTCAATGTCCACCTGCCTAAGAGTAAATATCACGAACAACCAAGTGGTACCCATCTCACCTGTCTATAGGCAAACACAATCTAAAATGAATGGCTCCAAATGGCTAGCGAATGGCTCCACTTACCTACAGGTAAATATCAGCTGCAACTAAATTGTTCAAATCTTCACCTGCCAAAAAGTATATATCAGGTGCCACCAAATGGCTCCCATCTTTACCTGTGTACAGGTTATTATTAGCAACAACAAAATGGTTCCAATCTCCATCTACCTACAGGTAAATTTCAGCTAAATTGTTCCCATCTCTACATGTCTACAGGTAAATCATCAACAACCAAAAGTTTCATAGCTCTACCTGTCTACAGGTAAATATTAGATATAACCAAATAGTTCTGATATCCGCCTGTCTCCGGGCAAATATCAGATATAACCAAATAGTTCCCATCTCCGCCTGTCTCCGGGCAAATATCAGATATAACCAAATAGTTCCCATCTCCGCCTGTCTCTGGCCAAATATCAGATATAACCAAATAGTTCCCATCTCCGCCTGTCTCCGGGCAAATATCAGATATAACCAAATAGTTCCCATCTCCGCCTGTCTCCGGCCAAATATCAGATATAACCAAATAGTTCCCATCTCCGCCTGTCTCCGGGCAAATATCAGATATAACCAAATAGTTCCCATCTCCGCCTGTCTCCGGCCAAATATCAGATATAACCAAATAGTTCCCATCTCCGCCTGTCTCCGGGCAAATATCACATATAATATCAAGTCTCTTTCTTTCTCTCTCACCTGTATGACAATCATCTCTCCCACCTCAGCATGAAGGGTCTGGAGTTTCTTCACCTGGCCTGTAATCGTCTAGAGAATATAGCAGATCAGATCCAAGAGCTGGTCAATCTCAAGATCCTCATTGTGGAGGGGAACTCAATCCACTGCCTGCCCAAGACCCTCTGCTTCATGGAATCTCTAGAGCTTCTCAATGTGGACTTCAACGACCTCCAGAGCGTCCCAGGAGAGATGTACCTACTCAACAGGTGAAGATCTGAATCACTGCCAATCCTCACTGTTAGCAATTAATAGTTCAACAGGGAGAAAACAAAGAAGTGTTGTTATTTTTCTTAGCTATATGTATTTAATTATTTTATGTGCTGTTATAAATGACCCACCATCTAGAAACATATTATTCTCCCAGAAAACAAGTTCAATGATAATGGAAGCTAGCCATTATTAAAGGCATGTTGTTTTGTCCTTTGTAGGTTGGGGGAGCTAGCAACAATTAAAGATCTAGCAACAATTAAAGATTTTTCTTTTGTTGATCAGGGATGCTGGCAATCATTAAAGCTGTGTGTATTTACCCTGTGTTGATCAGGGAAGCCAGCGATCATTAAACCTGTGTGGTTTTGTCCTGTGCATGTTAGGGCAGCTAGCAATAATTAAAGCTGTGTGGTTTTGTCCTGTGCAGGTTAGGGCAGCTAGCGATCATTAAAGCTGTGTGGTTTTGTCCTGTGCAGGTTAGGGCAGCTAGCAATCATTAATATAGGTTGTGTGTATTTTTCCTGTGTTGATCAGTGAAGCTAGCGATCATTAAAGCTGTGTGGTTTTGTCCTGTGCAGGTTGGGGAAGCCAGTGATCATTGAACCTGTGTGGTTTTGTCCTGTGCAGGTTGGGGAAGCTAGCGTGCCATCCTATGGATAAGGGATTACACATCGTCCACAATCCTCTACTCAAGCCCATCCAGGAGATACTACAAGGCGGCCTGAATGCACTGTACAACTATCTAAAACCTGGCTAAGAACAACCAACGTGTACGTGTGAGAGAGAGAATGTGTTGTAGCTGTATATCTGGTGGCAAATAATCTAGCCCTAATTGTGAGAATGCAGGGATCAATGTGAGAAATCCCTGTGGTCACAGGACTCCCCCAAAAACAAGCCTTTGCCTGGAAAATCTGTTCTGACAAACTAAGAAGCCAATATTATCTCTGGGTGCCAAAGATTACCAGGATCATGAAGGACCAACCTGACAAACAGCCAGACTGCTAATGTCCTGACCACTAATGAGTGACCAGTTATGGCACAGCATTTTATACTCTCAATAGTTAAGTATAATATGGTCCTTTGTTTTCCATGTCATGTTTGATATTAAATGTTGTCATAATTTGTGATTAAGCAGGACAAGTCGTGCTTACACAGTTCCTGTTTTGGGGATACTGTGAGGTTTGGGGGGGAGTGTAGGCAACGATGAGCATGGTGGTGCTTGTTAAAGGTTTCAATAAACCCTCAGCTCAGAGACCAGGAGGGAAGACCTCTTCTCCAGCGATGACTCACCGTCAAGGACCTTTCTTACTCTTTGGTGCAAAGCGTACAGGTGTAACCGCGTGGGCGTGGCCTGGCGCACACCGAACCATGTGTGACCTCAGTGTTATGACCCCAGCTGGACCATGCAATCAGCTGCCGTTACATGTGTGTGGGGGAGAAGTATTTACAATAACGGCCTGGTGAAGGGCCATTTCCAGTTGCCCAAAGTAACTGGTAAGTTGTATTCTGGGATTGAGCCTCATCGCGAGCTGAATCGGGAGGAAGTGGCTGCTGCTAAACAGGTGATTTGTGTGTGTGTGTGTGTGTGTGTGTGTGTGTGTGTAACCAGCATACAGCCAGCTGCAGTGATGTTTTTGCTGGATAACTGTCATCTCGCTGAACCAACGGCATTACTGTTGATAGAATATATGAGTATGTCTGCTTGTCCTGTCAAATCATATCTATATCAGGATCTATATTAAATACATGGTGGGTTTAATGCAATTCATAGTATAAGCATTTTACTCTCTTTGTTAGTATACAGTATATCTATTGAGAACGGCGTTGTTGAATCCTAAATTCTGATTGGTTGGCAAGATATTTAAGACTGCATTTACAGAGTTTCTCTGTGTAAAAGCAGTCAGTTTGGAAGACAGTAAGATGACCTCTGCTGGCAGCATGTCGTAACTACATTACATTTGACCTCTTCATGACTGAAGACATATCTTCTATCGCGCTCTCTTTTCTGTCTCTTTCTGTTTATCATTCTCTTCCTCAATTACACATATACACACACTGGAAAATGCCCACCAAAAACATAACCATTACCAAAAATGTACCATAAACCTAATCCTGAACTTAACCTCAAATACAAATGATAGGTTCATGCCTAAACTAAACCAAGCCCTAATGACCGAAATCTAAACCTAAAAAAAATTTGTTCAGGGATTATAAATATGTTCCTTGATGTCCATTAAGCATGCCGTACTAATAATGGATGTCAGCCCTTAGCTGTTACAACAGACATTGTGGATTCAATGAATGGGCTTAGCTTTCTATCCTTACCTATTTTAGCGTTTTAGCCACAGATTGTTAGTTGGGCTGAGTTGTGAGGGGTCTTGAACCCTGGTCTCCTGTGGGGTCAGCCATGTGCAGGGATTGGCACTGACCGCAACTCCTTGGGTTTTACCTCTCTGAACATATAAAAGTACTGTCTTGAAAATCAGTAAGTGTTCAATGTATTACAGTGTGTGTGTGTGTGTGTGTGTGTGTGTGTGTGTGTGTGTGTGTGTGTGTGTGTGTGTGTCGTTTTTTTCAAATGCAAACACAATGCAAGTGAACCCAAATGGGGTTTGCCCGGGGTTCAAGTGTTACCCATATATATCATGTGGTTGGCACACAATTACATTATAAATATCAAAAGGTCATGCTGAATAATGCTGTATGTATGACTAGCTGTTTAGCCAGTGGCTCCTGAGAAAGGTCAATATGCTCCAGTGGTGAATTAAGACGATATCAACACATCAATGTGACAGATCACCCAGTCTTACCCTAGGTAGGTAGGATGAACATCAAAACGTCAGGGTTAAGATGAGGCGTTGATTCATACCGGTTGAGCTAAGTATTATCATTTTGGAGAGGATTAAAACAGAAATTAAAATGAGTGCCTGGCATAGGAATTGAACCTAGGAGCCTCTGAGCCATAGCTCACAGTATGTGCCATCCTGACAACACGGTAACAAGCCATACTGTACCATGAGAATTAGCAGGTTGCTGCAAGTGAACAGTGTTAAAGGCATCTTCAGGCATCGAGAGGCTGAGGACAAATGTCTAAGACAGTGGTGGAACTGATGTCGCCTGACTTTCATCCATAACTATATTTCATCCCAGATATGTGTTGTCTCTTAGCGGGGCAGAACATCATTTATGAAAGGCCTTGGTTCACATTTTAGTCCCTTACCAGACGTTATTATGCAGAGAAACTGACTGTTAGCCACACTGGATAAAGCCATTTTGGTTGCGTTATAAACAGCATCCTATTAGTGCAGTCGTTTTGAGCAGAGTTCTATGGGCCATGGAAAAAAGCAGTGCACTAAAAAGACAAAAGGGTGCAGTTTGGACCGCCGAGGCAATGTTTGTTAGACTATCCAATTGTGAAAATTACAAATGTTAATACTCTCTAATCCTCTGATCAAATTCACCTCGTCTTCCTTCCAATCAGTAAAATGACATTCAGGTCTGGTTGTTTTTTAACGTCTCTATGCTTCTGCAATCACACATCATCAACCTCCCAAAAGGTTAGAGACAGGAAATCACAAACCTCACCTCCATCACATGGCTCCACAACAATCACGGGTCAGTGGGTGTGTTCAAGAGGCTGCGTGTTCAAGAGGATAAAAAACACAGGGGAACGTAAGTAAATTGTATATAAAACATGAGTCGTCGTGGACGACGGAAGGTGATTGGTTGATCAGTCAGTCAGCAGTTTTTTTGGTCCTCTTGAACACAGCGAAGGTTTAGTCTCTGTGTGTGTGTGTGTGTGTGTGTGTGTGTGTGTGTTTATCACAATATCATGACAGTCAGAGACAGAGCGAACCAATGTGAAGAGGTATCTTTCATCAACATTGTAAATGACACAATCAGATCCCCACTGTTCTCTACATTGGCTGTGTGTCTGTGTTTGTGTGTCTGAGCGATAGAGAGCAGAGGCATCAGCTCCCCACTGTTCTCCAGTCATTGTGTGTGTGTGTTTGAGTGTGCGTGTGCGCAAACATCAGTTCCCCATGGTTCTCCACTTGTAATAATGTCATACAATTACGATTGTGTGGCCTCCTGTTTTCTATGTTTATTATCATCACTTGGACAGACCCACAGACAGACAGAGAGACAGACAGACACACACACACCCAAACAGACACATTAGACCTGATATCTCTTACGTCGTATAACCTATTAGTGTCATACAGAACATCTACCATTTCCATGATCACCATCTGGTACAGCGGGAGAGAGGCATATAGACAGACACAGGAAGACAAAACACAGACCGAGAAATGGAGAGATAGAGGGAGAGACAGGTAAAGAGACAGGGGGAGAGATGGAGTGAGGGAAAGAGAGAGCTAAAGTGTGCTAGGGAATGAGGAATCTTGATGCCATATTACTGTGTTCTGGTTGAAATAATGGTCAAAAGCAAATGTGACTAATATCCAGACGTGTCATCCTTGATAGTCTTGTCATTGCGTTTTAATCAGGAAGGGAAACAATTGCTATATGCAACACTAACCGGTATAGAGTACATCTGGGCTAATCAGGCACTGATATAAATGTTCTTGTGTACAGCACGGAAAATATCGTTAACACACACACACACACACACACACACACATTCACTTATGCCAGTCTGATTCACACCCTTTGAACCGTTCCTGTTCTTCTGCTATTACCAAAGTTACAAGATGTGTATTGGTTGTAGCCTGCTTGTTGAAAAATCTGTTAGCCTGTGATATTTGTCAAATCAAAATCACATTTATTTTATATAGCCCTTTTTACATTAGCTCTTGTCACACAGCACTTTTCCAAAAAACTGCCTAAAACCTCAACGAGCAAGCTGCAAAGGGGTTAACACTCCCAAATAGGGTTGAAACTTAGGAAGAAACATCGAGACGAACCAAGCTCTGAAGGGTGGCCAGTACTCTTCTGACCGTGCCGGGTGAACATTTCAACAGTACAACTTTGTGCGTCCTTGTTAAATAACAAGGTCGACTACCTACTGCAAAAGTCATGCGATTAATAAAATACCTTACTCCACTTGAAAAAAAAAGCATTTTGTCCAGAACCATGACGTCGTCTCTTATGGCCTGTTAAGGAAAGGGTAAAACTGCATTACTGATTAAAAACCTTGATGGGGTGGTAGGGTGTGATGGTACACGAACACCTTGCTCCCCCGCGTTCCAAATGTGTGGCTGGCGCGTGCCAGCCCATTCAGTCAGTGTCTGTGGATTAGAACTCTAATACACCCTCTACCGGGGAGAGAGAGCGCGCGGACAGCACAGAGAGCTCGCGTAACGGAACCCAGTCGGTCCTCCCCGCGTAATACCGGAGTGTAGAGATTCCTCCCCGCGCCAAGTCCGTTGGAAGTCGAAGAGGAGCCGTTGTTGCTACACACACCGAAACAAGGAGAGACACGAAAGGAGGAGGGAGAAGAAAAAAATACTGTCACAAATCGATTAGATGCCAACTATAAGAAGGCAGATAATTCAACTTGTGACAGACATAAGAAGAGTTTCTCGCTCCACAGTTAACCCCGCCATCGGGGGTTAACACAACGGCGGTTCTCGTCGACATGGATAAAGTTATTCGCTGTCTCTTGGCTGCTATTAGCTGGCTGTTAACGGTTCGAGGAGAACTCTATAAAGGTAAGACTTTATTCACAAAAAAATAAACGGTATAGATTCCTCACAGGTAGACAGTATGTTGAAGACCAGTCTGTCAACGGTCATAGCATATAGTCTATATACATCGACAGTTTCCTCAGTTAACTCGTAATAGTTTATGTGAATACATCTTGCCACAATTTACAGTATATTTTTTCTATGTTTGAAATATTATTTCATTTCAATGGGACCTCTGCAGTTCCAGATGCTTGATACGGATTGCCGGAACTACCGCTAACGATACGCACCGCCAGACGTAATAACTTGTAAGCTAATGTGATTAACCTGAAGTGATCCTGCCACTTGACTTCAAAACTGAGGGCTTCTATTTCCGTTAGCTAGCATACTGTTGTTGTTTTGGTCATTCTCTTACATGTTATGGTAGTATGAGCGATCGTTTTATACCCTACTGGCTTCGGTTTAATTCCCCGTGGATACTTTGCCAAGCACGGGTGGCCAGTTTGGGCGCGCTCTCCATGAGCACCCATAACCCCCAGTCGCCCTAATCAACTTTAGCATAGTGTACAATTCACATATTTTACTTTTGTACATTTTTGTGGAATATTTAGCACTAATAGGCATCTATCAGTTCGTAGGTGAGAGATAAAAAACAATGTAAATATTATGACATTCAATAATTTAATCAATATGTTTGCATCATCATATGTTAATGCACAGATTTAATTTAATTATGTTTTCAATATCGTGTTGTGAAACTGTTTTTATCAATGAACGTTTGGTGTTAACGGACCAAATTAGTGTTTATGTGAGCATTGACGGGCGACATTGTGTGGGTACACTAGCAGCCTACACGATGCAAGGCAATATACCAATACATTATGTAGTAAGCTATCGGTTAATGAACATAACAGCAGTTTACTTCCGTGGAGTTTTCTGATTTAACTTAGTTTTGTTTTGACTTCCTGTTAAGGGTAGAACTTGTATGCGTTTAACTGGATGAGATGAAGTCGGTCCGTGCGTTATGGCGAGTGTCATGTGATATAGCAGACTTCAATGACCAGATGCATTAAACAATTCTAGCAACATTTTATGTTGTAGTCGTACTGGTATCAGCAGTTCCTTAGGGCTTAATATTGTAGATTTAGATACATTTTTCTTATTCCGTTTATGGGAAGTTGTCGTACACAGAATACAACTTTTGAATGTGATTAATATCTAAACTGCCCCTAATACATGTAGCATATTTTAATATGAAGGTAGTTATTTTTTTCATGCCTTGTAGTCGGGCTCAGTAAACGTTTTCCTGAAACAATTGAATAAATGTGCTTAAAATTGAAACAACAAATCATGTTTTTGTTCATTAGGTAGGATTGTACTAGCTGTTACGGTACTGTCCTCTCATGACACATTTTGCTGCGTTTTCTGAAGCTGGAGTAGAGGTTCCCCCATCCTGCCCAGAGGGGACATTAAACGGTGTTATTCCGCTCCTAAAAGGGGTCCTTTGGATGTCTGTCTGGACACATTGACTCTTGTGTGTCACCAGGGCATTATGTTCAGTCCGATCAATAACCACACGAATAGTAACAGCAGCTAGAGCCTGAGGGGATGGTGTTTAATGCTGGCCCCCACATCACATTATTCAAAAGCTTTCACATTAAGAGCTACACCAGGGTTTTTACAATCACTGATTCCACCGATTTACCGTGAGTATGTCAGAGGTTAGCTGTCTGATGTGTCTTAAGCTTTCTTCGGGTTTTGGATGGAGTATGTTTTATAAGGGCTTTCACACAAAACATGTAAATTTGACATTTATTCACCGTGTTTTAGACACATTTATAACAAAATATTTTTTTAACCAAAGGTATTTTTTAAAACGACCTGACAGCCTGTTGTGGACCGATTGACCGAGCGGAAGTCAGACGAGTCTTGGAACCCGTGAGGGTGCAGTTCCTCTGATTCTCTGATGGGGGCAGCATGGTACACTTGTTAAAATCCTCAGGCGTCTGACGTTCACCCGTGCAATGAATGAGCCCTAACGCACTGATTGTCAAGTACATGCCAGGTACATCACTGTTATGTCGGGTTGATAAACCACACGTTTACTGTTTTTATGTGGTTTGTTAACATCAGTACCCAGTACGGTACAGTTCAAATTTTACATTTTGCAACAGCAAAAAAAGTTTGTTACTTGATTGGCTGTGCAATCATATATAAGAACTTGAACATCAGACAGACGTTAAGTCAGACAAGTCAATACACCTTTACTCATAGAGTTGGCAGCATAAGAAAGAAAAAGAGAGGGAGAGAGAAGAGAGAGGGAGAAAAAGATTGTGTGTGTGGGTGTGAACATGTCTGTGTGTGTATGCGTTAAAGGGTAGATTTATAGACGTGGTGCGCTGCAATCCAAGTCCCCCAGGCACTCAAGTTGTCGATAAATGTGGTTCCTAATTGCATGAGTGTGTAAATATGTAAAGTAGGAACTAATCAATCAGATGTGTTTTTCTCCTCTCCCTCTGCTACTCTCCTTCTCCCCTCTCCTACTCTCCGTGTTCTCCTCTTCCCTCCATTTGGATGAGTTGTGTTAAAAGCATCAGATTGTCAGACATTGTGTGGACCAAATGTATTTGTATTGAATTAAATTGTAGATGTTGATATGTAGATGGGAAAAGGCCAAGTGATTTTAACAAATAGAAACCCAATCACTTTAGCCAAAAGAAAAGTTTTACTCATGTCTGAATTTCTAACTTTAAGAACGTCTATGATGCCGTTTACCTCAGGCTCTACTCAAATAGCTGTGCCATCGTTGCTTCAGCTGTTGAACGAGTGAATCCCTCCATTGCCTATTTGGTGCCACACATGCTTTCATCTCTGCAGATGATAGCAGGTAGAAGAGAATAGCGAGGAAACTTGCAGTGTTTGTAATTTTGGGCCCACGTTGCATGGAGAAAGGGCGAGAGAGCATTGCTGGTAATACCGCCCCTCTTGGAAAGTTATGTTAGACTTTTAAAGATTAGTAGGCCTTTGTTAATTAATTAACCAGTAATTGATCTGTCCCCTTGATGTAGCCATATGTCAACATCAGGATGCTAATGACGTGATAATAGCCTGGTAGTCAGTTCACCAATGACAAAGCATAGTGAAAGAACCGAGGAGCAGCAATGATGGATCATATCCGGGATGGAGATCTGAAACACAGCCATACAGGCTTCGTTTCATTAGTCCTAATGAATTGAATACAATACTACAATTATGCAGATATTTGTCAGAAAACTGATTATGAAAAGTAAAAGCCAGTTTGCTCGTTCAATATGCTGTCCACTCAAACACACCTATTGTTACAATCCTTGGAAATATAGGTATTAAGTCCACTAAAAATGAATTAAATTAAAGTTGTCTAAATTGTCAGATATTCTTTTGGATTCAAGACGTGAGCCTAGTACTATATCCTCAGCCTCTACATGACCCTAGTACTACATCAGCAGCCTCTACATGACCCTAGTCCTACATCAGCAGCCTCTACATGACCCTAGTACTACATCAGCAGCCTCTACAGGACCCTAATACTACATCAGCAGCCTCTACATGACCCTAGTACTACATCCTCAGCCTCTACATGACCCTAGTACTACATCAGCAGCCTCTACATGAACCTAGTACTACATCAGCAGCTTTTACATGACCCTAGTACTACATTCTCAGCCTATACATGACCCTAGTACTACATCCGCAGGCTCTACATGCCCCTGGTACTACATCAGCAGCCTCTACATGACCCTAGTACTACATCAGCAGCCTTTACATTACCCTAGTACTACATTCTCAGCCTATACATGACCCTAGTACTACATCCCCAGGCTCTACATTACCCTAGTACTAGATCCTCAGCCTCTACATGACCCCAGTACTATATCCTCAGCCTCTACATGGCCCTAGTACTACATCAGCAGCCTCTACATGACCCTAGTACTACATCAGCAGCCTCTACAGGACCCTAGTACTACATCAGCAGCCTCTACAGGACCCTAATACTACATCAGCAGCCTCTACATGACCCTAGTACTACATCAGCAGCCTCTACAGGACCCTAGTACTACATCAGCAGCCTCTACATGACCCTAGTACTGAATCCTCGGTCTCTACATCACCCTAGTACTATATCCTCAGTACATTTTGGGTTAGGTGTTGGAATTACTGTTATTATTTTGTTTTTATGTTATTTTGTTTGTAATTATTTCAATGTTTTTATTTGTAAAATGTCCTCTTAGGTACATTAGAACACATCTGCATTTGCAGGATATATATTGCGGGATATTTTGTGGGATATATTGCCAGAGTGGATCCTTGCTGTGATTGGTGCATCTGATGTCCTTGGTGGGTAACTCTGATTGATGGTCTTTGTGGTGATGCATCATGGGAACTACCCCAACAACACAACATCATCTTTTGGGAAGCACGAGCACCACTCCATTAGAAGTCAGGATAAAAATGTGTTAGTTTTTTAACTCATAAAACTGTTAAACCATCCACCTTGGAAAATACTCTCCTCCTGAAAGGTCTGCTGGCAGACAGGTAGGCAGGCAGGCAGGCAGGCAGCAGACAGGCAGGAAAAATCCTTTGTTTGAGCCAATGGAGAATGAAATTAAAAATGCAAGCAGCAAGTGTTAAGACGGTTTCATCAACAGAACTGAAAAACACTGTGCTGGGTGATTGATGACAGTACAAAGCAGAGAGAAGACGAAGACATCTACATTTGGTTGCTTCGTTGGTTTTTCCTGCTTTCATACACACTTTTAAGATGATAAGGAAAGGTAGTGTGTCTGTGCTTGTTGGTGTGTCTGTGTGTCTGTGTGCTTATACGTTTGTGTCTGTGTGTGTGTGTGTCTCTTGGTCTGTGGTGTGTCTCTTGCTGTTTCTCAATGTGAGTGTGTATGTCTCTGTGTGTGTGTGTGTGTGTGTGTGTGTGTCTCTATATGTGTGTGTGTGTGTGTGTGTGTGTGTGTGTGAGTGTGTGTGCGGTATGTCTCTATGTGTGTGTGTGTATGTGAGTGTGTGTGCGGTATGTCTCTATGTGTGTGTGTGTGTGAGTGTGTGTGTGTGTGTGTGAGTGTGTGTGTCTGTGTGTGTGTGTGTGGGGGGGGGGGGGCAAAACGCGCCACATTACCCATTGATGCTCCTGTTCTCCCTGGTGACCTATGAACTTGTCCACTGTTGAATGGCCAGTCAACATACACATTACTACTGGTCTACTTCCCTGGGATTCTGTTTAAACTAAATAAAAGACGCTGATGCTATTTTTTGACATACAGGGCTCTATAATGCCCCTGCAAATGTCAGTTCCCAAACATATGAAATGAAGTCAGGGCTGATTTCACGTCCCGAACTCTGACTAATCTGCAATTGAATTACCCGTTGTCACAACAATTCTCTTATCTGTTGACGTTGCACAGCATTCATTGACACCATTCAAGCAGACGTAATGTCTTGTCATTTATTATCTACCTCAAAATTGTAATTACAATCTTGAATTATTTGTGCATGACTTTCAGTTTAGGTGCAGATTGGACTTGTTTATTATATTATGTTCCAGTGCATTTCGATACTATTGATAGCGTGACAGATCGAGATCTGATCCTTTGTATACAATTTCATACTGAATTGCAATCAAAGTGTTGATTTTGGTGATATCCTGGGGCTTGTGATCAACAAAACTTTTGGTGCCAAATATTTAGGTGCCTGATTTGGGAGTAGAATTACCAACATACAGTCGCGAGAACAAGTATTTGATACACTGCTGATTTTGCAGGTTTCCCTACTTACAAAGCATGTAGAGGACTGTAATTATTAGCATAGTTAGACTTCAACTGAGAGAGACAGAATCTAAAACAAAAATCAGAAAATCACATTGTATAATTTTTAAATAATTAATTAGCATTTTATTGCATGACAGAAGTATTTGATCACCTACTAACCAGTTGGAATTCCGTCTCTCACAGATCTGTTATTTTTTATTTGAGAAGCCCTCCTGTTCTCCACTCATTACCTGTATTAACTGCAATTGTTTGAACTTGTTACCTGTATAAAAGACACCTGTCCACACACTCAATAAAACAGACTCCAACCTCTCCATAATGGCCAAGACCAGAGAGCTGTGTAAGGACATTAGATATAAAGTGTAAGGACATCAGAAAAGGACATGTGTAAGGACATCAGAAAATAGTTAACAATATTTAATTGAGATTGAGAAGAGAAGAAAAATAATATAATTCTATTTGTGCAGGCCCAAATAACACGGTAGTTAGTCTGCGTGAACTCCACGTGATGTGCACAACATGACAGAAGAGCTCTTAGAATGAGTTTTAAAATTGATGTCGACACATCAAATATCATTAGCTAATTTGTTTTAGAATCTATTAAGAATCGGGACAGATAGAATCTTGATTCATACGTGTATCAATTTGTTTCCCCACCCCTAGTAAATATGCCAGAAACACTTAGAATATCCAGCAACGAGCTAGCTAGCGATCTGCCTGGGATGAAAAACAAACTAGTCTGAACGAAGCATCCTTAGGATCTGAACTCTACTCTTTTAGGTTATGGAAAAATGATTGACCTGGCCCTGAAATGAAAGAATATCCTGCTCATCCTTCAATACACTTTTCACTTAATAAAGTCTATGATTTAACTTGCAAAATCAATTTCTGCACATCTTTCTGGATAGTTAAAGGTATGTGTGAAACAATCTCACTGACCGAATCTTTCAAACATGATACAAATCAACTAAGAGTGAAATCCACTTTAATATTTTTCACTATCCCTTCAATATGGTTTATTCCTTTAATATGTTTCACTATCCCTTCAATATGGTTTATTCCTTTGATATGTTTCACAAGTCCTATAATATGGTTTATTGCTTCGATGTTTCAATTTCCCTTCAGTAAGTTTCACTGTCCCTCTAATAAGGTTTATCCGGTTAATTTGCCTTCAGCATTGAATGACAAGGTAAAGTCAGGATTAAATCAGGGTTGATGAGTGAAGCGTAGTGGTGTCCGTGCTAACGTTTACTTTCTACAGGGTTAAGTCGGTTGACATAAGCCCGGTAACTTTTGCTATACCTGTCATAGAACAGAACCTGTCTGATTGATTCAGTCCAAAGGTTACAAGCAACGATAATAATTTTTAAATTTAAACTTAATATTGAGTTATGATAGACATGGTGCTTGAAGAAAAAGAAGCCGGATGAATATATGACAGACAGTCGGTCTCCAGTTTGGTTCATGAGCAGTTTGCCCCAGAGGGCCACTCCACATTCAATCATTAGCTTCTGATTTGCAAGTGATGTTATTTACATTCTGAGGAGGCGCTAATTGTCTGAGGTTCAGTCCTCTGTGTGTCCGTGTGTCTGTGTGTCCGTGTGTGTCTTGCTGTGTGTGTGTACGCGTGTTTGCGAGTGTGTCTGGGTGCTTGCGAGTGTGTCTGGGTGTTTGCGAGTGTGTATATATGTCTCGGTATTTGAGAATGTGGTGGACAAACAGAGATGGTGTAATTATACACCAACCGTCTTCAAATGAAGAGGATAAAAGCTAATGAATCAAACCCAGGCCGGCACAGTGTCTGCATAATGATGACAGAGGGAGAGAGACTCATTTCTCATGTCTCATCACCATAAAAAAAAAGAAAACAACTTGCGGGGAGAAAAACAGCAACTTGTTATGCGTCCTGCCCGTCGGATCGTGTTTACAGCAATCTGCATGTGTCGTAGGTGGCTAGGAAGCGTCTGCGTGTGTCCAGAAAACACTGGGAAATATCACTAATTAATGCTCCAAGGGTTTTCAAATTGTTCTTAATGACGAAGGAGGTCTGTTAGTGTCTTTCTGACTCTTGTGTCCCTATGTCTGTCTTTCAGCCTTTCTGCCTGCCAATCTCACAGTGACCTATGTTTATAGGTGTGTCCAGTTTATTGGTATTCTACCGTGGTTATCATTATGGGTCAGTGTGTGGGAATTTAAATAAATGTTTCCTCTTTTTTTTTACTTCTCTCAGATGCGTGGTATATAAATTACTTTTTGGATTGTGGATCAGGTTAGCAGTATACACGCGATATGACTCCTTTTTGATTGTGGATCAGGTTAGCAGTATACACGCGATTTGACTCTGTTTTGATTGTGGATCATGTAAGCAATATACATGTGATTTGACTCTGTTTTGATTGTGGATCATGTAAGCAATATATATGTGATTTGACTCCTTTTTGATTGTGGATCAGGTAAGCAGTATACATGTGATTTGACTCCGTTTTGATTGTGGATCAGGTTAGCAGTATACATGTGATTTGACTCCTTTTTGATTGTGGATCAGGGGCATCATGTATCTATCTTGTGTACGTGTCTAACACAATTCTGGTATATGTGGAAATACTATGATTTCCTCATATTAGTCATAAATATTCCTCATATTTTTTATAAATATTCCTCATATTAGTCATAAATATTCCTCATATTAGTCATAAATATTCATCATATTAGTAATTTTCCTCATATTAGTCATACATATTCCTCATATTTTTTTATAAATATTCCTCATATTAGTCATAAATATTCCTCATATTAGTCATAAATATTCATCATATTAGTAATTTTCCTCATATTTGTCATAAATATTCCTCATATTTGTCATATTCCTCATATTAGTCATTTTCCTCATATTTGTCATAAATATTCCTCATATTCCTCATATTACTAATTTTCTTCATTTTAGTCATTTTCCTCATATTAGTCATAAATATTCCTCATATTAGTCATAAATATTCCTCATATTAGTCATACATATTCCTCATATTAGTAATTTTCCTCATATTTGTCATACATTTTCCTCATATTAGTCATAAATATTCCTCATATTAGTCATAAATATTCCCCATTGAAAGATGTGGCTGCTGTTGTAAATAAAATCAAGTGGTCAGAGATCAATCAAGGTGAACGTGAGAAAGTGGTTTGCTGCTCTCCTAACCAGTGTGCAAACTACAGGAGAAGTGCACCTGATATGTTTCTTCCATTGTCTAGCAAATGGCTGGCATCATTGGGGAGATCTGAGTGGAAAAGTCCTTGATGGGGACCCCAACATGACACAGTGGGGGGGTTGCAGTAAATGATTTACCATCAGTCTAATAACATTTCAACTTCACATTAAGGAAGCGTGTCAATAAAGACATAACATCAGATAATTAGTCAAGTTATGTGGGCCAAGGACTGTTCTACTCCCTACAGAACCAGTATCTGCAGTGGCGTACCAGAGTGGGGTCGCGGGGCTCTGCAGTTTGGCAGCGTTCCGTATGGTTTAGAGTGAGGACTTAGCGGGTCATGCCGGTACAGCCCAGGCTGTCCTGCAAACACAAGATCTGTTAATAGAAGCAGTAGCCTAGAGAAAG